>JACEII010000052.1:2800183-2900009 GCA_014332785.1 Antheraea mylitta | reverse complement strand
GTAAATAAACAAATTAACATATAAAACATGTTTTTAATTCATTATCGACTCTAGTCTATGTGGACTTAAATGTTTCTTGTATGACTTCACATAATCTCATACTTGGAAATTTAATTTCGAGAAATAGATAGATGTGAGCACAAAAGATGAATATGAAAATTAACTTTCAACGCAAAATAGTAATATTTTCTTGCTAAAAATCACACTTTTCCAACAAACTATAGTTAATAACAGACAACAAGATAGAATTGACAAAGAAACAGAAAAGCAAGAAAGTGATACAATAAATGAGAAAACAAAGAGAGAAAAACACCACAGGAATATAAAATTACAGAGCATTATTGTATTTAAGAAAGCATTCGCTTCTCATTTTAAAAATATAATTTATGACTTATTGTTTATTAAATGGTCTATTTTTGATGTTGATAATAATCCATTTTCAATATTATTACTAATAAAAAAGTACATATAAATTGGTCCATAATAACATGAAAAATTTAATACTTTATTAAAATCAAAACATAAATTGTCACAAAACTTGTAAGCATTTTCAAGTCATTTTTTTTATTACGAAATAATAAAAAAACACCCTACAATATTCGTCTCTATTAAATATCAATTTAATTATATTTTTGCATTTCTTTGGTAATATACTTTTGTACTATTTTCACCTTTAATAAATATCCCAACGAGAGCTTTGTGGATTACCAGTACTTAGTGCTACGTATATGTCAGTTCAATGCTATATTTACAGTTTATTCACAATTTCACCTAAAATCAAATAACTATGTGATCTGTGATAACAATAAGCTTAGTCTAGAGCGACTGTTACTCAAATACAGCCACCTAATACTAATATTTACCAATTACATCTGAGTGGAACTTAATGGAAAAACAGTCTTCCATTCAATGTCTTAAATATTGTTTATACATTATATAATAACAGATTTAATTGCTTTAACATAGGTATTCTTTTCTTGTACTCATTCAATTAATTCAAGACGTCATTCAATTTACAATAACTTTTGATAGAGTCCAGTGATTTTAATGAAATAAAAACTAAATTTTACTCAAAGATATGCTTTATAGTTTTTTTGGTGACGTTTTATTGTGAATGTATTAGTTTAGAAGTGATGCGTGACCAAACAAATCTATAGACATATCCAAAAATGATTAATATGTATTTTGTTACTTATTTCTAGACAATTACTTTTTTTTTTTCACAACAGTCTAAGTATAGGCATGTCAGTTTGACATTGTTATTGTATGTATAGATAATAAATGAACCTAATACCCGAACCTCGTTCTTAAACAACGTAACCTCAAAGCGATGGTGGCTTAGTGATTAGCGTATTCGGATACCGTGTCTATAGACGTAGGTTTGAATCTCTATTTGGCGAATAACAAGGTAGAGATTGTATAAGTCAGCCTGATTAGTTACCTCCCTCAATTTATAAGTCTGTTGCCAACAATATATGGGTATTTGAAAGTATATAGAGTAGTTATAGGTAGTTAGCCAAGCAGCATTTTATTTTAAACATACATAATAAAATGCTGCTTAGCTAACTACTACTCTCGAGCTAAAAATCATTTTTTAAGGGTTAAATAATGATATGAACTAAAATTGTATTGAGATCACAAACTCATCTGTGTACAAACATGGAACTATTGATTCACTTACTATTACTTGAATTATTCATTTATTCACTAATAGCTTTAGTCATAATAAAATGCTGCTTGGTTAACTACTACTCTCGAGCTAAAAATCATTTTTTTAAGGGTTAAATAATGATATGAACTAAAATTGTATTGAGATCACAAACTCATTTGAGTCCGAACATGGAACTATTGATTTACCTACTCTGCCTTGATTGATTCGTTAATTCAGTAATAGCTTTAGTCCTGCTTCTAGTTCTGACAGACGTGTCCAATAAAGAAAACGATACATCTGACTCAATCTCCTGCATATTGATAAGTTTATTCGCTACTTTATTAGGTTTTGTTTGCCCTTTTTTTGTTTTAGTTTTATTATTCGACGGTGATTGTTGCCTAGAATGTGACGTATCTCTTTCATTTGATTTTGAGTCCTTTTTTGTTTTCTCAGCAGTTGTTGTTTTCATCTTACCTGTTTTGCTGTCAGATTGTTTATTTTTACCAATACTTGCATCGCTGCGAGCTCGACGAGATCTGTTTATAACAGTATGTTCTGTATCGTCCTTTTGTCTAGTAATATTCTTAGTAAGGTTGTTGTCTTTTCGTTGAGAATTTAACTTTACATTTGTGCCAGCACCTTTGTTACTTGATATTTGCGATTCTGCACAACATAATATTTTCTTAGGTGCTCTGTGTGATCTCACTTGTAGGTTGTTCAACCTGCTAATATTTGTTACAATCGACGTGTCAGAATGAGTCGCAGTACAATTATTAGTAACGGAACTTTTTGTCAATTGCTCGGAACTTATTTCTTCCGTGTCTTTTAAATTCTCTGAAATATTTTTAAGGCAAATAAGTTTATAGCAAAGATGTTGTACGATTACAATCATCAAATTGTTAATTAGGTAATTATGGCGTATATTGCATTACAGTATAATCTTAGTAATCTGGCACTTGGATAGATCGGTATATCCAATAATCCGACAACAATTCTTACCAAAATGTGAGAAAAGGTTTTTAAGCAAGGACTACAAGTTGCACAAAGGCAGGTCTCCATTAAGGATTACATATTTGGAAACTATGTAATTATATATGTACATGTTAATTTAATACATTACACACATTTATTCTCTCTACGAAACGCTTTTTTCTATTCATCACCTATGACTTTTTCACTATAATCCAGTAATCCGAATCCCGCTAGCCTTTAATTCAAAAGATGTAAACCTCTTAATACTGTTAAACTGATAAGTGATCAGGATAATTAAATCGGATTCAATGCCACTAAAATAAGTTTGTCTATCCACAATTAAAAAGTCCCGATTAACAATGAGCCCACAATCACCGAAGGACTCAAATATGCTTAACTCAAAAACAAATGATGAACTCAAATGATACATGCGAATGTAAGTTTGTTTGTTTTTAGCATCTTAAATACTCAGCCAACTATCATACAGAAAAGAACATGGGATACTTGGTTCCACAAAAAAATAAAGTTCGTGAAGAATAGGTCAAAACTATACCTACATTTACATGACACTGGCAGAATTGTGGAATTTTCAACAACGGCCCAATACTAAAAAAAAAACATTAACGCGAGCGAAGCCGCAGACAAAAAAAAGCTAGTTATTAGATAATCTTACTTAATATTATAAATGCGAAGGTGAGTTTGTTTATTTGTTCAACTACCTAACTAAAAATCATACAATTTTACATACACATTGTGATGGGTACAGATATGAACAAAAGATAGTTGAAACATTTTACCTTTATCTATTTTTGGAGATTCAGGAAGCTTCTTTTGTATATTATGGCATTCAATGTCACTTTCAAAATCGGTATCCCAAAACGTGTTTTTAAAAATCTTGGATTTCATTTCATTACCTGTAATAAAAAATCGTTTGACATATAAAACAAGACTTCAATGCAACACTTATTATTGAAAATATTCAAATATCAACTTTACGTTTTTTTTTATTTATATATTTACGATACATCTCTAATGATTTTTCGAAGTATAAATAAAGTGGCTAGTGTCGATATTATTATGCAAGGTTATTAACTCCGTGTTCCCCCGTTACAGGTTACGGCACTGGCCATTGCACCTAGGTTTATTTCGTTTATATCCATATTTTGGAAAGTCTTAGAACAATCTTTAACTAAGGTTCTCTTTGTTGTTTATTAGTCTTTGTTTTGATATTATTATTTAATATGTGAAATGTGACCATGAAGTATTATATCTTAGAGTACTGAGAGTGTTTAACCTATCACCTGGTATACGAATGTGTTATATTTGTCCTATATGTTTTTTTTTCTCGAACTGACTAACTTATTGAGTTAGCAAGTTTTTAACAGCTTCATCGGACTACTATGTCCTATATGTTATACTAAAATATAAACTATTACATCAAATTTCGTCAAAATCCGTCCAGTAATTTGCCTCCGTTAATCCCGTACAAACGACAGACAAACAAAAATTTTAAAAATTATGACAATCTATTCTATCATTGAATCTAGGTCCCACCAGAGTATTTTTCCTTAAAATATTTGACGTACAAATTTCATCCTTTCAGCCCGTTACCCTTTTATTTAATGTATACATAATATAGAAGATGTAAAATAAAATTTGAAACGTTTAAGCCTTTTAGTTCTCTTAATACCGTTAAATTAATATATGATCAGTATAATTAAGTCGGATTCAATGCTACTGAGATACATTTGTCAATCCACAATTAAAAAGTCCCAATTAACAATGAGCCCTTAATCACCGAGAGACTCAAATATCCTTACTAATATCATACAAGTGAATGTGAGTTTGTTTGTTTTAAGCATTTTGAATACTCAACCGATTATAATACAGAAAAAGCCTAGGGATACTTGGTTCCAGAAAAAAGTGAAATTCATGAAATAAGCCAAATCTAAACCTATATCGACATGACACTGGCAGAATTGTGGAATTTTCCACAGTGGTCAAATACTAAGGGAAAAAAATTAACGCAAGCGAAGCCACGGACAAAAGCTAGTTATTTGATAATCTTACCTAATATTATAAATGTGGAAGTGAGTTTGTTTATTTGTTCAACTACCTAACTAAAAATCATACAATTTTATATACACATTGTGATGGGTACAAATAAGAACAAAAGGTAGTTTTAACGTTACCTTGATTTATTTTTGGAGATTCTGGAAGCTTCTTTTGTATATTTTGGCATTCAATCTCACTTTCAAAATCGGTATCCCAAAACGTTTTTTTAAAAATGTTGGATTTCATTTCATTACCTGTAATAAAAATTATTTGACATAAAAACAAGGCTTAAATGCAATACTAATTATTGAAAATGTGCAAATATTAACGTTTTGTTATTTTAAATTGTGTACTAGATATTAAATTTTATAATAACACAATCAAACAATATTAAGCTATTTGTAAAATGTATTCAAATATAAATTTTAATTATTATTGTATGTATGGTGTTTGTATGTATGGTATTGTATGTATGTATGGAGTTTGTATGTATGGTGAAAGCTTATCTACTTAACGGATTGTCATATACATTATTATGTATAAAGATAAGAATATAGGGTAGCTTTCACCCAGAAATAATACTGTATGGTTTCCTGAAGGATAAACTAGATCAACATTAACACAGACAAAGCCACAAAGAGAGACGTTAGATATAATAATTTCATATAAGTAAGACTCCAAACTATTCTTAAACATATTTGGATGAAAATGTACCAAACCACATTCCTTTCTAAGATTAAAATTTTGCCTAAAAAGTATTTACTAAAGTCGATTAAAAAAAATATATATCAAAATTATTATTACCTTTGGGTTCAGAGCTGTTTTGTTTATTCACCGCTGATTTTTTCGCTAGGAGATATTTGTCCATAAAAGTAGAATTATTAGAAGTGCTAGGAAGATTCTCTTTTTCTAATACAACCTGACAATTCTTTGTGATTTTTTCACTTTCATTATTAGTTTTTAAATTGTTGTCTTTTGTACTGTCCGTGGCATTCAGTTCAAATATATCCTCATCAGTGTATGTTTCACTTCCGCCTGTACCATTACATCCAGAGACAACTGATGCAACATCCCATTCGGTTCTGACATTTTCCTTATTACCGCCAACTGCTTCCATATTCTGGGTTGTAGAACTAATTTGGCTCAGTGGTATAATTTTATGAATCAGAGGTATTAAATTAGTTTCTTCTGTAACATCCCTATCTAAACATGCCACACTTGAACCTAGCTTTCTCGGTTTATTCTTTTCTTTTTGTATTGAACTTGATACAATTTGTGGACTGCTTACACTGTCACAACTGATATTTTTATTCTCCGTGACATCTAGGGTTTGGGTAAATAGTTTTCTTTTAATAAAACTTGGCCTATTGGCTACATCGCTAGTAGAGTTTATCGTCGATTCACACACGAATTTGTTCACTGTTTCGTCTACATCTGGTGATGTATTTAACTGTGAATTTCGTGCAGAATCATCATTCGGAGTTTCTTTAATTTTTGATCTTGATAATTTTTTTAATGGCAATGTGGGTTTTACGAAACAGAAACCACTTGTTTCACCTTTGTCAATAGCCTTAGTATTCTTAGTTGCCTTCGAGTTATTGTTGGGAATTTTTTCAATTGGTGAGAGTTTTGGTCTTTTCTTGTTTGCTGTTGTAGTAGACTCATCTTCATCAAGTTTCCGTTTAAAAGACTCTTCTTTTCTGTTATTATTTTTTAAAACTGTTTCTTCTGATAATGTTCTTTCGTTCTCAGTTTCAGATGTAATGTTCCGTGAAACATTGTTAATATTTTTCTGCCCTTCATTTCCATCACATCGAACTTTAGACTGAACATTGGAAATCTTTTCTGTTATAGATTGAACAGCAATTGATTTATTAAACCTTTGAGATGGCAAAAGATACCTATTTTCAAAACGATGTTTCTGTAATGGTTGGATATTTTCTACAACTTGTGAATGATTTGGTAAATTATTATTATTATTCGGTGGACACGTATTTCGAAAAGTCATTTTTCTAAAATTCAAAGGATTACGTTTACGCACCGACTTTTGTCTAGATGTCCTGGATCTGATTGAATGTGCTTTAGTTGCTCTATGACTTGCCATATTTTCACTAAATACAGAATTTTTCATGGACTTGTCGGCATCATCATCATCATCATCATAACTTAAATCATAACCTTGGTCCTCTGAATCTGAATGTAAATGTTGAATATTTTTCTTAAATATTTTGTATGCATCTTCAATCATTTTCACCTCCTTATTATTGAATTGATTAAATAGAAGGGACGAAGCTATATCAATAGCAGTAACGAAGTTTGTCACAGCTGAAAATGTATAAATTCATATGAAGATCTCATGTATGCTATTTAGTAAAAGGAAGTGAATTTGTATACAATTTTTACTTAACTCATTTTTTTTAATAAGAATTTTTATATAGTACACTTTATGTGGTTTAATCATTGATATACTTTTTTTTTCGAACGGACTACGCTATTGGCTTTGCAAGGCCTTTCCAGTTTCACCGGACTACTAAGGCGAGCGCTTAAGGGACTCTGCTGATTTTATTTGGGCAACTAGCTCAAGGGTGAACGGCACACCTTGGTTTGATTTGGTTTGCCTGTTACATGCGATTCGCGACCTACCTGAGCTAGGCTAAGCTAACTATTCATACATGTATGAGTTGTTCAAACATATATGTGTACCAAGCATACATATCTCAAAAACTCTTAAATATATTTTGTATTGGAAAAAAAATAATACACAAAAACCCAATATGCACACTTCTCAAAGTCGGCATACAGTGAGTGCATAGTTTTTTTAATTTTTTAACTGAATGGTCTATTGACCTAGCAAGATCTTAACAGCTTCACCAGACTAATAGTGCATAATGTTGGATTAAATATGCAGTTATTTCAAATAGTCTCTCATCACTCACGCCCTTGCAAGCTTTGTCCTACAGGTCGTAAAGTTTTATTGCTTTTTGCACACTGCTTTGTAAAAACAGCTTTAACTTATTCATAGGTTTATCACATAACTATAACTACGTATGTATATTGACGTGATATGGTGAGTTTTTGAGGCGGATTTGAGCACTACATTTATTCAAGACTGTGTGTCTTGGGTTTTTATATGTCAATGGGTTCAGTATATGAATGGAAGAAAAACCACACATTGTTAAAATATTACAAAATGCATAACTATGGTAGAAACAAAAACAAAGGACTGAACAGAATCTTGAAAAATTGAAAATGAAAAATTGGAAATCAAGAATACGATTTATTTCATATTCAAGTGACAAAACCCTCTGAGAATAATAAAATTCTACTTTAACCCTTTCTCTCTCTCTTAATAATTTTGTTGGGATGACATTGTTGTAACTATGTATTAATCCCGATGGTGTATTGTCCTTTTGTTATATGTTAGACATAAATGGTGGGTGGTGGTGGAAATCAACTTCAAATCTTTAGTTATTGAATTAGCATTGTAGTTGTTCTGAATGTACATGACACTGACAGAGTTGTGGATTTTTCCACAGAGGCCAAGGACTTAATTTAAAAAAACTTCACTAAACTTCGAGTTCACTTTGAAGTTGCTGCATATAGATGTGCAACAAAACATCTATACTATAATAAAACTGTAACAAGTCGAAATCTGTACATTAAATATTTTTTGAAAATTTTAATCAGGGTAGACTATGTTATCGATATAGAAGCCAAAAATAATCTTTTTACAATTTTTGTCTGTCTGTCCGTCTGTCCCTATGCACACGCATCACTCTGAAACTACTGAACCTATCTTGACGAAACTTGACATAGTGATAACTAATATTACGAGATTACATCAAATATACTTTTTGTCCCATAAAACTCAAAGGGTTCTTCAGGATAAAGGATTAAAGTCTAGAATCTAAACCCGTATTACTCTGAAAGTACTGAACCAATTTTAACGAAACTTAACACAGTGATAACTGATATTACAAGGCTACATCCAGGATAGTTTTTGTCCCATAAAACACAAGGGGTTCTGCAGGATAACGAAAAAGAAAAATTTGTGGTTAACGTAACTAGACTTTTTTGCGACACCTTAGTACAAGAGCCGGGATCGTTGGAAGAACAAGAATTTTAGAATACCTGATTCTTTAATACATGAATATATATTTTTTTGTATCATAAGAGGCAAACGAACAGGTGGGTCACGTGATGTTTAGTGACCACCACCGTCTATAGACACTAGCAACACCAGGGGATTTGCAAGTGCGTTTCCAACCTGTATATGGGGGAGGTTAAGGGAAGGGTAAGAAGGAAAGGGCAAGAGAGGTGGGCCTCCGGCACTCTCACTGACCGAACGAAACATTACAATGCAAGCACTGTTATTTCACGTCGGTTTTCTGTGAGAGGGCAGTATTAGCCCGAACGAGCCGACCCATTCATGCTGAATGAAACCAGTAATAGCTTCAGCGTGGCTCTACCACCTATAGAAATTATCAATATATCAATAGACAGAATTTAGGACACTTGGTAGCGGGTTAACGTTGTATTTTTAATACGCATTTTGATTTATGATTAATTAATAATAAGTTTAGGAACATTTTTTTCAGTAACTTTTAAACGCAATTAAACAGTCAGACACATTTTTTATAAACAATCGTATATATACCGCTGATATATTTTATAAATAAAAAAATAATGTGGTGTCGTGGGACACCAGGTAGGAAGAAAGTTCCTTCCGCTAGTATATTTATAAAATAGATAAATGTCTTTAGTATATTTAAAGGGCCTTCTATAGATATAATAAGAGTGTAAATCTAATACATTACTCAGTCTGGTACTAATTACCAACTAAATGTACAGACATTTAGTTTTGATTTTTTTTTTTTTGTAGCACGTCAAAGTGACTGCACTATACCTGATGGTAAGCATAGTACAATCCAAAAACAGTGGCGACCACCGAGAGACAGATCATCCATCGTCGGTCGCCGCTGTCATGCCGGCCATAATGACGAAAGTCACCTGGTACTGGATATGCACAGGCTGATCCCGAAACGCGACGCGCAAAAGCGAGTCACTATGACGGGCTTTTTCGCCATGTACATGGTGGTTGCGACCCAGTCGGGCTGTAAAACCCTACCACCCCGCAAATTTTTTGTGTAAATTTTATTGCAGGTGTATTGGAATGAGTAATAAAATACATTTCAATCATTTTTAGAAATGTCTATCTGTCTGTTTGTTTGAACAAGCATTACTGCTGAAGTACTGCGTTCACGATAAAACCTTACCAAGAAAGTCACAAAGCATATATTGAAGTAAAATTTAGTCTGAGAGAAAAGTAGTAAATGTATTTAAATGATAACAAATGGACTTAAATCATTCAGATGATTTTATTACGCACTGTTTTCATCATTAGCTTTCACATCATAAAGTATTTAATAGACATTTAATTTTTTTATACACCTCCACAAATATATATATATATCACAACTTTAGAGTGATATAAAAGTTTGAAGAGACTTATATTCGAGTTTTTTTTATTATTATAATCAAATATAAAGACATGCAAATTACTTTCAAAACTATGTCCATTAGAACATTAGTCAAAATCTATTATTTCCAATATTAAGTCAATCCTAGAAAAATAAAATATTAACATATATAATATAATAAAACGTAATTCTCTTGCCTAGTCTGGTGAAGCTGTTAGTAAAGACCTAGCCTGGTCAATAGTGTAGTCAGATTGAGAAAAAAAAATGTGATTCTCTGGTAAGACCTCATAAGACAATATCTATACTGATAAAAAAAAACAATATTTATGATTGATTGATCTTACCAGTTGTATTTCTGCTTTGGAAATTAAACACTGGCTGCGAACCCATACCATATAAATCATGATAAGACGTAAAATTCCTTGGCTGAAAATTGTTCAAACTACGGATTGACCTGGGCGATGTATCTCTTCTGCTATTCATGCTTCCATAGTCATAAACAGATCTTGCGTCTTGCATAAAATTAAAAGGCATTTGTGTTGATCCCCTCATATTGTTATTTCTATAGATACTTAAGTTTGGGCCTTTGACAGACACATTCTAAAATGAAAAAATTGTAATATGAATTCATTTGTAACACAATGGATATGTAGCTAATCTATAGGAGTATTATAAAGGGTAAAGTTTGTGACATCGTGAGTTTGTAACATTGTAGGGATTAATCTCAGTAACTACAGATCAGATTTGAAAAATTGTTTCAGTTTTATATAGCTCATAATATAGCGGAGCACTAATAAGTAATGTTTAAAGATCAGGGTTTTTTTTGGGGTTGGATAATACAATGTAAAGCAATATTATAAAAAGGTAAAGTTTGTGAGTTTGTGTGGTTATAGGTGGTAGCGCCACACTAAAGCTATAACATGAATGGGTTGCCTCGTCCTGGGTAGTACCACCGTCTCTTAGAAAACCGACATGAAGTAACAATGCTTGCATTGCTGCATTTCGATTGGTCACTGAAAGCGCAGGAGACCCACTTCTCCTTTTCCCCCTCCCACTTCCCATATTCCAAACACAAGCTGGCAACATACTTACGACTCCTTTGATGTTGCTGGTGTCTACGGTGATGATCACTTAACATCAGGTGACCCACAAGTTCGTTTGCTTCCTATGACATAAAAAAGGGGGTAATCGCAGGAGCAACAAAACCGATTTTGAAAATTATTTTACTAATGGAAAGCCACATTATTTGTGAGTACCATACATAGGCCATTAACCCAACAAAACATTTCTTACAAATTCTGTCTTAACTATGAGAGATGTGCTTGAGTTTAGAGAAAAGTTGTAGAGCTTGATAATGACTACAAATAAGTCAGTTACAGTTTATGTCTGACTTTTATATTTTAGACACAAAAAGTAGTTATTTATTTATTAATTTACACTTTTTACATTAAATATGCAATGGTGGACTTAATGCCGAAGGCATTCTCTGCCATTCAACCATTAGGTGATGCAAAGATAAAAGTTTGTAGGTGTAAAAGGTGAGGTTTTCATAAAGTTATGTTTTTTTTTTTATATATTTTGTTTTAGTCTGCAGACTCAGGAGACCTGCAGGCCAAGGTCCGCACCTTTTTTTTGCTTATATGTAGTTTTTTTTTACGTAAAAATCGTATTTTTGAGCATATATATTTATTATTGTTATTAGTAGTTTATTAAATATTCACTGTTTGATTATTATTAACTTTTTTTTTTGTTTTATTGACGTTATTGTTTTTATAGCGCTTGCATTTCCATTCTTTATGGCCATTTTAAGGTTGTAATCCACAATATCCCTTGCCGGAGCGTCCACGGCCCGACGAATGAACCTACTTATCGCGTCGTCAGTCACGTCGGTATAGTAGACACAGGTGTCGGTGTGCCTAGATATTACAACTATAAAGTTATGTTTAACCTATATTATATCACAATAAATAAAATATCAACATTGATATACTACATATATACTACACATATACAATACATACACATAACAATATCATACATAAATATCAATATAATAAATAAAAGTATAATAAGTCAACATCAATTACTAAATATAGCATTAACCAGATAATTCTGCTAAATGACACTGGTAAAGCCGATGTACCCTGACTTTAAAATTTAAATGGGTAGATCACATCCTGATTTCATATGGAAGCGCATTCCATAGGAGAATAGATTGGATAAAGAAAGAGTTATGTACAAGACCAGATGTATGGACAGGACAGCAAAGAATAAGTTGTTTATAAATATTTACCTCCTAACAAAGTGGGCACAGGTGAGCTAGTCACAAATAAAAAAAACTAACTTCATTTAAGTTAGTTTATTTTTCAAGTCCACTATGGAATATTCTTTATTAGTGGCTGGGTGATTTTGTTTGGGAAATTGGTTCTAAATATTATTAAACACTATATATTTTTGTACTAAATGAAAACACAATATTTAAACCTATCAACTAATATAAAGATTACCTATCAAATAATATAATTAAATAAGGTTTAATCCAAATGTTGCACGTTCATTAATGTGTAGATAGAATGCTTACAGCAATCAACACCACCAAATATCAACAGAGTAAAATACCAATTTTACAATGCATGAAATATTTTTATCGTTTTATTGTACTGCAGGTAGGTAGGTAATTTGTTTATATTCTAAGTTGGTCCTTTAAAGTTGGTCTCTGTGAGACATTCTCAATATAATTTATGTATATGCCCATATCTTTCGGGAAGAGTTCTATCACCCTACTCCCTTACTTTCATACAAGCTATGATGATGCGTTCAAACATTTCAACATACCTTATATAAATAATAATATAAAAGAGGTGAATTATAAATTCGCATCCAGAAATAATGGTTGTAGGGGTGTTAGAGAATGGGGTTGCTGAATAGAAACATCTATGCTAGATACTATAGTGACTATAAAACACCAATAAATATGTATAAACAATAAAAATGCGCACTTGAAGGAAATACCACGTTCCGTTACAGGTAACTTCAAACACGTAAAGAAACTACGCGTCTCCGCGGAGCGTCTGTACTAACCCTTAACGATCCCAAATTCGTCATGCCAATTTCTAATGCCAACCAGACACTTATAACAGTACCGAGAAATTTATAAGAATTAAACTTGGTGCAGCAAAACGAATTATAAAAGCTTAATTTTTAAATATAAAAAAAATATTACCATGTTTCTCAAGTTACATGAAAAAGTGTCTGAAATATCGTCACCACTATCGCTATCCATTGAAACCTTATATTTGCTCGTCAAAATAGTAAATTCACACTTCTAAATAGCAACTGCTGATAATTATCCTATAAAATACTATTTATATAATACATTTTATAATGGCTGTTTCATATCTATAACGGACAGCAATTTTAAATCACAGATTACGATACCTTACAGAGTTACCAACTCGGAATAGTTAAAATCCATAAATAATTTGAAAATCCTCCAAAAAAAATTAAGGTTATGACATCTACAACATTGTATAAGTGTCAATGAGACCTTTTGGCGGGATTTTGATGTGTTATGTAGTGGTTTTTGTATTTTATTAATAATTGTGTGTTATTTAACTCTATATTTTGTAAAGTTGGTGGTGTTTTACGTAATATAGTTAGTTTATTAAGCATAAGTGAAGTGAACGGAAAATAGTACCATGGAGCAAGAAATTCTGTGATGCCATAAAAACCCCCTGGAAGGTCTAACAAAGAAACCACCATCTTTCTCAGTATATAGTGTCTTATCTATGACTATTTTGTTAGATTTCAATAGTTCGGTGAAGCTGTAAAGCCCTTTCCAAATCAACAGCGTTTTCATTTCGAAAAAAAAATCTTGTTAGACAATTGAAATAATCACACGACGCTTGTAAATTAACTATAGTCTGTCTAATGAAAGCTGAGAGTAACAATCTTGTTTTTATAAATCGGCAACACTGCAACAAATGTCACTTGACCCTAAGTATTTTTGTTCTGTGGACATGATCTTCGTTGGATATTGTTAAAGTCACAGAATAATATTACTCCTAGCCGAGGTTAAAATGCACGTGTAAATAAGATAAATTCTGCAAAATGTCTCTGAATAGTATAAAACAGATTTTGCCAACAGCAAAATTTTGTTTGTATTATAGAAATCCGATAGTATATTTTGCAAGTCCATGTAGAATAAAAAGTACTGTGTCAAATAATGTACTCGACAATTTCATTGATTGGGAAACGTTAAACAAAAAGAAAAAGATTAGCAAAGCAATGAAAGCTTACTTAGAAAGAGCAAAGGAGCATGATGAATTTATGAAACGCCAACATATTGAATATAATCTTGGTAAAAGGCATTTGGCTAATATGATGGGAGAAGATCCAGAGAATTTTACACAGAAAGATGTTGACCGAGCTATCGAGTATTTGTTTCCAAGTGGAATTTATGACCCTGCTGCCCGGCCTCTCATGAAGCCTCCAGAAGAAGTATTTCCAGCACGCAAAGCTGCTGAATTTGATGAAGCTGGCAGGCCACATCATTTCTTATTTTATACTGGTAAACCTAATTTCTTCAAGCTATTGTACGATGCTGCCGAAAATATACAGCAATTGTATAACTTTGAAGAGAGAGTTATGAGAAAAAAGGCTACTCCTGATCCAAATGGAAAGCTAGAGTTGGATTCGAGTGTTTGGTTGACAAAGGAACAATTAGAGCAGAGTCTAGTCGAAAATATTTCCGACTTGGAATATGACAACTTTAGAGTAGTTATGGATAGACTGGTTTCTTTGCCATATTCCTACAGGAGTAAGGAGTTTATTGACAATTATCGAAAACCCCTCACTTCACAAAAGTTTGCTTTAGAGATACCTAAGCCAAGTTATGATGATGAAGGGAGAGCTTTTATCACAACTTATGAATGTTTGAGAAAGAAAGCTAGAGGAGATGTCACTATTCGGTCTCCTGGATCTGGTAAAATAATGATAAACGGTAAAGACTTAACATATTTTGAAGATGTCCAGTCTAGAGAACAAGTAATGTTTCCACTGATATTCACGGGTATGCAAGACAGTGTTGATATTGAATGTAACATAGAAGGCGGTGGACCTTCAGGCCAGTCTGGTGCTATAAGATGGGGCATTGCTTGGGGGTTACGTAGTTTTATTGATAAAGAAATGTTAGAGAAGATGCAAGTAGCTGGTTTGCTTACTCGTGACCATAGAAGAAGGGAGAGGAAGAAGCCAGGACAACCTGGAGCCAGGAAAAAGCCTACATGGAAGAAGAGATAAATCACATTATCTATAATAAATTACAACAGTTATAATTATACTGATCTAGTTATAATACATAGCATTTTATTTTATCAAGTAGTAAAAACATTATTTTTTCCTAAAACTCTTCTTCATTATCTTCTTTCTACCACCAATTTTCTTTTGGAACATCTGATTCTTTCTTTCTTTGTTGTAAATTCTCTTCTTCATTAATGATTTCAGTTCTCGCCTTTCTTTCTTTGTGTCTGATTCAATAGTTTTGTTAAAGAATTCTAATCCATCTGAAATAAAAATAACATAATTGTAATACTTTACTTTTTTACATTGTAATGCTTGGAGTATTATTGTGGTATTAAGGAATTCGAAACAAACAGCCTTATTACAAATGTTATTATTTCTGTACATCAAAATAACTAATTATTTAATGTGAATAAGTCTCTAATACTGATATATCAGCTACATTTAATTTTTATACATTTTTTTTATCTCAATTAACTATTTGCCTCACAAGGGCTTTAACAGCTTCACCTGACTACTATATAAATTGGAATAGATGATAGTATATATATACAATGATGTGCATGTTTGTATGAGTTTGCCAGTTTCGAGAGTTTATAGGTCGTTTACATATTGTCTCCTTTATATAGTGCCCTGTGGGCCTATGATGACTAACAAAAGGGTCCATGTTTTTTTTTTTTAATTGTAGCTCGGCAAAATGACTGCACTATGCCTGATGGTAAGCACAGTGCAATCCAAAAATAATAGCGCCCACCGATTGACACATTATCCATCGCAAGTCGCCACTATCATGCCGACCTGCAAAAAGCTGGGTTTGCACAGGCTGATCCCGAAACACGACCTGCAGAAGCGAATCACTATTACAGGCTTTTTCGCCATATACATGGTGGTTGCCACCCAGTCAGGCTGTAAAACCCTACCACCCCGCTATCGCCATTGCCTCGCTCATTATTCAGCAGGGTGCACCACGTGCAGGTGAGGTTGGCTTGGGTGTCTCAAGTCTCATGATGTTATTTGACACCCCTTACACACATGTCAACGAAAATAAATTTGGGTGTCCATGAGAACTAAATTAGAATAGTTAATCTCCCTATATATTGGAGAATAAGAGGAAGAGGACATTATAATATTAATAAACATATCATATTCCATAAATTAAGCCTAAGCAATAAATACACACCCTTTAACCTGTGGTCAGAATGCGAAAAGAACAAGTTTTCTTTCCATACTGCTTTATTCTCTGTGATCAGAGGAACTGAATCTATTTTATTATCATTCTGAATATCTTCATTTTCAGAATCAGATGAATCATATACAAATGGATTCTTCTCTCCTGGATCTAAAGGATTCTTTACTTTAGGCTTTTGTGTTTTTGTAATAGGTATATAGTTTGTATCTTGATCCTGTGATTCTGTAAAATAATATGTTCCTTAATATTTTTTAACTTTTAAATTAAATTGTGTTTACAAAAATGTTTTAAATTACCTGTTTCTAAATCTTTACTCTTGGTGAAAAGACTTCGTAAACTAAAGGTTGTGGGTTGAGCTATAGTTTCTTTAAGTGTTTCACTAACTTTGTAAAATTGTTCTTTTGAAACTTCCACTGTCTCTACTACTGGCTGTATTACTTGAATGTCTTCTTCTTTTTTATCTTTTCGCTTTTTTTTATTTTTCTTCTGTAAGTCTTGTTTATCTTCTGTGGGAACTATGAATTTTGCATGTTCTGGTTGTGATGGGTCATATCGAAACATACCCATTTTAATCCTGAAAAACAGAAATATTCTTTTTCTTCTGTGTTTCTCAAGGGATTCGGTTTATTTTTCATTGTTTAATTGATACTAAGCAACCTTGAATGTTTTATATTAATTATCATTATTCATATGATTATCATAATAACAATCATTATTTTTTTGGAAATGGGTATTTTTTTCTTAATTCAGTACTAACTTAAGAAGTTTATTAAATATGATCAAATTTCTACTACTAGATCAGTGGTACTCAACCTTTTTTTAAAACAGGCTACAAACACATTTCTATCATGGTGTCGCTGGTCACAAACTGCCAATATTTAGGTGTTAAATAAAAAAACGTAATTTCAAATATTTAATGTAATGTAATGTATTTAATTAATTAATGTAGTGGCAAATGGTTGTCAAATAAAAGAAGCTTGATGTAAGTCTTATATCATATGAGCATGCTTTTTCTGATGAGCACAAAATTTAAAATTGAAAATAAAGTATAATTGGGTGAGGCAACTACAAAGACCCGGTGGGCCGCAGGTTGAGTATAGCTGCACTAGATGATCAATAGAAATGTATACATACTTTGACTTTTTATTGTCTTGTTCATTGGATTTAGTTTTGATTGTGACACCAAGCACATCTTGCAATATATTCAGCTGCTTAATTTTTTCATCAGTTTGTTCTAATTCAACTTCTTCATTATCAAGATCACACTTCTCCTTCTCTTCTTCATTTTCAGATTCTTTATCTTCAACAAACCTTTCATCTAATATAAAACGTTTATCAGCTTTATATCTTGATTGTAAATCTAAAACCTGTTTCCACATACTATTAGTATACCAATAAGAAATATATATATTTGGTAATGGAAAAAAAAAAGAAAAAACTCTCAACATACCTTCTGTCCTTTCTTGCCCTCAAAGTGTTTTTTAATTTCGAAATTTACCTCATCTTCGCTGTCAATTTCATCAAATAAATCTTTTTTTTGTTTCCCAGTTTGGGCAGAATTGTGGCCATTAATAGCTTCTATAGCATTATCTTCACCATCAGAAAATAATATTTTTTTGTTTTGTACTTTGTCCTATAAGTAAATATGTTTGTAAGTATTTCACATTAGAGTCTAATCAATTACAATTTTTTAGAATAATCCTTAATTGTTTTTGGACGATAATTTTACATGACAATGTTATAAGAAAACTTGGATAAAAAAATGCATAATTTTATGAATTGAATTATTCTATACAGATGGATGCTTTACAAGCTGACCCCTTAGGCCGATCGTGCCTCTCTATAGCTTGTATGCTTGGCTTAGGCAGAATGTGACTATGAGTCATGCTTTTTATGCACACAGCCATCTTTCTTTGATTTATAAGGCGATATCACATCAAAATATTTAAACTACAACTATTCCATTATTTACGTTTGAGATTTTTACATCAATATATGTGCATTAAAATTGTTAAATCAATAATATCACAAAATTAAAGTATATTTGACCTAAAATGATGACTGCCACTGGGTTCTCATAAATTAATATCTTCTATTTATTTATTTACATAGTATTACAGTTTTACCCATACTACGTAAAACAAATGTTTATATGTTGGCATCCTCAAGTTTTTTTTTTATGGAATACTTTTATGATTATCCTTAAAAGAAAAAATGTACAACCCTCTAGTACAGTTTTGTACAAAATCTACTTTGAGAGGAATATTATTGTTACTCACCACACTTGTTAATCCAGTCTTAATTATCATTTTCTTATTTTTGAATTCCTGCCTTTTCATTTTCATTGACTCTATTCTTTTTTTTTCTGAGTCAATTTTTTTCTTCTGTTCATCTGACAATATCTTGGTACACTCTTTATTGTCATTTTGTGGTTTTGATGAGTTTTGATGTATATAACTTTTATTAATTTTGATGTTTGCTTCATTTTCTGTTTTACTAGTTGTATGACTATCTAGTAATTTTCTTTTTCTTGGGTTAATTTTTTCTTCCGATTTAAATACAAGGTTATCTTTAGGTAATTTTTCAATCTCAGACTCATCATTCTGCAATGTTTATGATAAAGTTATATAAAGAGAAAAGGGATGGTATCTGTATATTTTAAGTAAAACTAACATTATTATTTAAAACTAAGGCTTTCATGAAAAATTACGTGGAGAATATTCATCATATTAAAGTTTGTAATCTAAGCAAAATCTATTCTTTTTATATCTATTCTTCTTCATCATCAACAAAATTAAAACTACATATTGGTTAACAAGTGTGTTATTAACCATGAGTGATCTTATAATTATCTATACTAATATTATAAAGGTGAAGTGTTTGTTTGATTTAACTCATACTCATACACTGGTATACTCAGGAATTATGGATCCAATTTAAAAAACTCAAGATAATCATCATTCATCAAATGTTAGATGGCTAATTTATCGAAGACTATAATATCATCATGCTAAGACCAATAGGAGTGGAGCACCAGTGAAGAATGTTTCAAAATCGGGGTATACTTTTTTCTGGAGAGCTTGCACTGCGTAAACGATAACTTTTCCACGCGGACGAACTCGTCAGCAGATGCTAGTATTGTTATAAAATTAAAAAAGTATATACCTTTAAACTTTCTTTCTTTTGTGCTTGTTCTCTCTCCCTTTGAAGTCTTTCCAAAAAACTTTCACGGGCTCTTGTTACGTACAGTTGGTTACCCTTATAGTTTTCGTTAGAAAAGTGTTTGATACCTGTCAAGGAGATTTTTAGATTGTAGTTTGAATAAAATACTGTAATTCAAAGAACGAATTAAAACTTACATGATTCGATATCATAATTTGAAGCGATCAGTGTAATAAACGCAAATTTCTTGTGTTCATCTGGTGTAGTTGATTTAGTTTTTAAATCTACACTGGCTATTTCACCGTATGTTGAGAAAGCGTTGACTAAATCACTTTGATCAACATTGTCTGGGAGATTGCTTACAAATAAACGAGTATTTGTTGACATTTCGGCTATATATTGTAAATGTAAGAGCTTATCTAGTTGCAAAAATTCAGTGTTGACATGCTGTAAACCAAACTAAACAACGTGTTAGGTTATGTAGTAGGGATGTTTTGATATCGAACTATTGATGTTAAAACCGAAAAATCGATTATCTTTTAAATGTATTTTAGTCATTAACTATATATACTGATTCGATACGGTGTCTTATTTTTATTGGCAATCAATTTTCTAATACCCATGGTACCCATGGTCAAGAAGGTAATGATATTAAAATTTTCTTGCGATCATTTCAGTGAACTAATAGGATTATGACAGTATTGTTAGAAATTTCCAGGAAGTTTTGGCAAGTAAGAATCCATGCTCCTTGATATTATTTCTAATACACTTCACTTGGACACAATAACCAAGCTATATATCGTAAAACACTACCAATATTACAAAATAGAGTCAAATAACACAAGATTATGAATTTATAAATATAAAGCTGAAGAGTTTGTTTGTTTATTTGTATGGTTGAACGCACTAATCTCAGGATTTACCGGTCCGATTTGAAAATTTCTTTCCGTGTTAGATAGCTCATTTATCGAGGATGGCTATAGGGTACATATCATCACGTTAAAACCAATAAGAGCGGAGCACCAATGTCTCAACATCGGGCTATTTTGAGAGCTTCTGCTGCATGTTAGCGTTAGTATTATATACGTTGCCATGGTAACGTGATAACATTTTATCTCAAATATTTTTCAGGGTTTATGTTGTGTTGCTATTCAAAAGGTTTAGTAGTAATAATATTCGTTCAATAAGACAGGCGAAGGAATTAATCCATACTGCCAACTCTGGTCCAGTTTTCTTCTATGTCCAAATTAATGTAGAAGTATAAGCGCCAAATCTTCTATATATTATTTTGTAAATTTTTATCTTCTTAATTTTCAAGACCCCCAAAATTCATGCTCCATTATATTATTTTTTATTCACTTCACTTATGCCCAATAAACGAACCATATTATATAAAACACCACTAATTTTACACAATATAGACCCAAGTAATACAAGATTATGAATAAAATATAAAATCCACTGCATGACAGACTGAAATCCAGCTAAAAACTCCTCAAAAAGTTTATGCTACGTTAGTGTCGTTCCCAATTTTTTGGTTTGTGATATATTACGTATTATTATAAAAATAAAGTGTGCGTATGTAATCTATACTATAATATAATAAAACTGTAACAAGACCAAATCTGTACATTTAATATTTTTTGAAATTATAGTTGGGGTAGACTATGTTATCAATATAGAAGTCAAAAATAATCTTTCTACAATTTTTGTCTGTCTGTCTATCCCTATGAACACGTATCACTCTGAAAGTACTGATCCAATTTTGACGAAACTTGACACAGTTATAGCTAATATTACGTCTAATAGGATACTTTTTGTTCTTACTTGCATTTTATGGCAAGGGGTTCTCCAGGATTACGGATTAAAGTCTAGAATCTGAACACGTATTACTCTGATAGTAATGAACCAATTTTGACGAAACTTGACACAGTAATAACTTACATTACAAGGTTACATCTAAGATACTTTTTGTCCTATATACAAGTGGTTCTCTAGGATAATGGACGAAGGATAAAAACTTGTATTCAATTAAATTCTTGACGGATTTCGGTAAATATTCTTTGTGCTATATATAGTAGACAGATTAGCTATACGTTTAAGCTATATCTCATATTTTTATCGTTTTGTATTCAGGGAATCCCTGGTACCACCGATACGATTTTGAATTTTTTTCCAATGTTAGAAAGGTATATTATCCCTCAGTGTTAAAGATAATATTTATTTTGGAAAATATATTTTTTCGATAGTTAATCACAAGGAATGTAATTGAAATTGGCAAATATTAGTTTATCGCCAAAACTGAGAAGACATCTATCGGCAATATATCTAGATTAGTTTTTAATTTTAATTGAACCCGGTAGGTGATGCTGCGAACGGGTTTTAGGCTTATTTTAGATTTCTCACATACCGAGTATTCGTATATGTTTAAGTGAGTCCCTGTATAGTTCGGATTTACAATTGAAAACAGTAGATTTCTTCGGGATTTAGGTTTGTTAAGATTTTTCGCGTTTAATTTTTTTTTTATTGTAGCACGACAAAGTGACTGCACTATACCTGATGGTAAGCATAGTACAATCCAAAAACAGTGGCGACCACCGAGAGACAGATCATCCATCGTCGGTCGCCGCTGTCATGCCGGCCATAATGACGAAAATCACCTGGTACTGGTTATGCACAGGCTGATCCCGAAACGCGACGCGCAAAAGCGAGTCACTATGACGGGCTTTTTCGCCATGTACATGGTGGTTGCGACCCAGTCGGGCTGTAAAACCCTACTACTCTGCTATCGCCATTGCCTCGTTCGTTGATCAGCAGGGTGCACCACGCGCAGGTGAGGTTGGCTTGGGTGTCTTAAGATGTTACTCGACACCCCTTACACCCTTATAATTAAAGAGGCAATAACCGATTTGGTTCAGATGTAGTTGCACGGGTGAGCTAATAAAATATAAAGTCGTAGTACAAGTACATGACATTCCAAGATCCCACCAAGAACTAAATGAAATTGGTTATCATGAATCATATATCCAAATTAACTTCTGAGGTACGTCTGGGAGTAGGAGTTTTAATTCCTTGACGAATTTTGATATTTGAAGGTCCAGCGCGATTGACATTTTAAACCTCTTTAGATTTGTAACTTATTCTTCTGATGAACTTCTGGTCTTGAAGGTATAACCAATAAAACTTTTTTGTAATTTATACACATTTTATTTAATTTATTACAAATATTTTTTTTCTCAAATAAAACAACATTATAAATTTTCCTATTCACTGGTTAGGTTCATACTCGTGCTCTTTCAGTTTCATTATGTCATTAAAGAGTAAAGACTAGGTACATTGCCATCTCTTGAGACACATGTATCAAACTTAATTCACATTAGTCAAAAGTCATAGATTAAATAGGTATAATGTCAAGAATATAACTAGTTGAATATCAGTACATGCAGTGAGGTATGTTTCAGATATCTGTCCATCCCAGAGGTGAAAGCTCTATATAGACTGCTTGGCAGTCATGAACTAAACCATTTATACTCTATAACTATATAGACAATAAATTGTATTTTATATTTTAATCTAAGGGGTCATTCAAGTATTACGTAAGCACTGATGGGGGGAGGGGTTCTTGATTTGCTTATTTTTGATGACATAGGGGTTAGGTCTGAATGATGATTACGTCAGCAATATTTATTTACTAAATTACTACACATTTGAATATACTCATATCAATGTTTACGTAATTATGGGGGAGGGTTAAGAACATTGCTTACTTTTGCTGACCAGGGGGAAGGGGCGGTCAGAAATTACAAAAATTCTGCTTACGTAATACTTTAATGGCCCCCTAATAATGTACCTCATTTTCGGATTTGGTTAAAAATAATCTATGGCTTTCATATCTTGAAAAGGTTCCTAGTAGTGATTTGATTATTTCAGTAGCCTTCTGTATTATTGCTTAAAAAAAATGAAGATGAAAAGGCACAAGTGAACAAACTTACGGAATAGTTTATTATTAACATATTGCACAATCATGAAACAAAAAAACGATAAATATAATGGAATGGTTATTATTACTTAATGGTAAGATATTTTTATTTATATTTTAAACGCTACATTTAGATTGTGTCCACAGAACGCTCAGTGTATTCTCATTGCATACTAATACTTACAAAAGTGATGAGTGCCCGGGAGCATTTTGCAATATGAAAGGAAGATGCATCCTAACACATACGAATAGGTTAAGTTCTATAAGTCTTCTCTCTTATAAAACACATTATTTCTATCAAGCCAACATCTCTAATACCTTGCCTTATTGTGCAATATCGTCTACAATATAGTTATCTCTCTCATTTTATCCTAAAAGTTTCAAATTAGTATTGCACTAGTTATAATGTAGATTTAATGATTTTAACCTGCTTTTAGAGCAACAGTTTCATTACTAATTTTAAATAGTACATCATTCTATCAAATTAATATAAGTCCAAAGTGTTACTGATGATTCAAACATAAGGCTTTAAAGTCAGACTTAATAATTTCTTTCGTCATAATATATATTTTAAACACATTTTTTTATATTAGTTAATAGCTATTTCCCTGAGACGTCATCTGTGTATTTTAAGGTACTTCGAAATCATATTTTAATGTGATTAGTTCATAGCTGATTGTAATAAAAATTAACAGATAGGTTGATATAATTATATTTAAATATTAGTATGGGATTATATGGAAAAGTTTAATAAAAAGTTCAGAAACCAATAATTGTAATGTATATCTTAGCTGTATCAAATCAAATACACGGGCACTCTGATTAATTCAGAAATAGTTTCAGTGGTTCATAGTATTAAGCTTATTATAGAAAAGACATCACCTTAATTTGACATCATATAGAATTCATGTTATAAAACATATATGTCTCGATAAGAGTGTGATCTTCCTTGTTTTTTGTAGTAAAAAAAAAAACTACTAGAAAAAACTGGGAAAATCTAAACCATCAAATCACGTTCTATCATTTAAAATTTCATCCGAATAAAACCATTTTGGGAAACAAACCACATATATTTATTCACATGATTAATATTATACATTATACCATTAACTATGATAGAAAGGATGTGTGTGAGTGATGTCAAATTAAGGTCATATACTTACGGAAATATTTAGTATACTGTACAAATTAATCTATTTTTATAATTATAAATATGAGACACTAATCTCAATGACTGGAATACGACTATTTATTTTGAAATGTTTTAACGACAGCATATTGCTAAAAAAAGCACAGGTTAATTCAACTTTTTAAACAATATCGGAACGGTCAAATTTTGAAACATACAGAGTAACCTTTACAGATCTTCATAATGGAAATTTTAATACAATTTTGTGACACAAGCCTATATAAGATTACACCTATCAGCCACAACAGTTTTTTATCCAAAAAACTGGATGGTCACACGTGTGTTGTGTATCTCAAAACAGTGCTCGTGGGAGACGATGCTACGTCAGTTCATCCGACGACATCAACGCCTCTGTTTGCTCGTCTAAATCAGAAATGTTCCGGATAGGTCTGTCAAAAAATAATCCAATTCAACATTTTATTTCTCTAGCAATTTGTTATAATATAACTAAATCATCTTCTGCTTATGGCTTCGAGCGCTGATATATTCTTTTTCAAAGTTTTCTGACATGCACACACATTACAGATGTAGTATGTACCAGCATATACACACCATATACACACACACACACACAAACATATGCTCACGTACACACGCACGCACAAACATGCACGCCCGCACGCACGCACACCCACCCGCACGCACGCACACATACACACACAAATACATATAAAATACTGAGACCAGAGCAAATATTAGATAGTGGAATATATAGAGAAGACAGCAAATATAAGAAACACTGTATAATGTATTATATCTCATTCTCTCGCATGTTAATTGCTATAACTGTATATTTTTGTCTCTTTTTTATGTTGCTTTTTCGTTTCATCGAGTTGCGACTCACAAGTAGGCTAAAGAAGATTTTACTTTAGAAAATCTTAACAACTAAACCTGGCTTCAAATATTCTGTCTAGTCAAAGGTCCTTATCTAGTGCTGGAATGTTATAAAACTAGAAATATTTCTCATTTAAAGATTTTTAAGAATTCTTTAGTACATATTTGAAATCGAAGATCTAATGCTAACGAAATTAAATTCGGACCCTCTTGGAAATATCCATTTTCAATAAAAAAAAACAAAAACAAATCGGTTTACAAATGACAGAGTTCTGAGATAACAAAGGTTTAAAAAAAACTTTAAACAACTCAGAATAGAGAGCTTCGCGCTTTTTGATGTCGTTTAAAAACACAATTTTCCTTAATTTCTAAACATAACACATTTTATTTATTTTTCAGTGCTAAAATTTTTCACTTGGGAATGTAAACGACAGTGAGCCGCAAGTTCGTTGCCAGCCTTTGTAATTGGTGGGGACGAGGGAAGGAAGGAGAAATGAGAGATGAGGGAAACGCCAGAGTCCCCTTTCCCCCCATAAACAGGCTGGTAACGTACTTGCGACTCCCTTGGTGTTGTTAGTGTCTATGGACGGTAGTGATCACTAAACATCAGGTCATCCATCTGTTCGTTTGCGTGCTATTTGACATACGCAAAAAAAATTGGGGAGTTTTTGTGGGCGGATTTAAGCGTTAATTTTATTCGAGACTGTGTGTTTTGCGGCTATTTTTTAACTTTATTTTTGGCAATCAGTCTTTCAGATTATTACTGCCATTGTCACGTAGTCAATAATATTACAAGCGTCGTATGATCATTTCAATATTAAGCGTCGTGTGAACCAATATTCTAACAAAATGGTGGATCCCTTATGAGATCTCAGAATTTCATGCTTCGTGGTATTATTTTCCATTCACTTCACTTATGCACAATAAACTAACTATACTAAGAAAAACACCACCAAATGTACAAAATATAGAATCAAATAACACAAGATTATGAATAAAATATAAAACACACTACATGACAGACTAAAATCCCGTCAAAAACTTTTTGAGGCTGTTATACGTCAGTATATCATTATTGGTTTTAAAAATGGGACTCACGAGAAGGTATCAGCGGCTCGGAGGCGGTCGGTGAGCGAGGTGAAGGGTGTGAGGTGTGAGGGGGCGCGGAGGGAGGCGGCCGCCCACCCTGCACCCGCTAGTATACTAGCGGCACCGCGCCACGCACCACTCGGTCCCGCGGTACCCCTCCACACGTCCGCGCACGCAGCCAGCGGCGCGGCCACACCCAACAGGCTCGTCGCCGTCTGCGATGACGTCAACGATATGCCCCTACAACATTATTACGTTTCTTCCTCGTTCCATGTATTTATTTAGCCCATTTGTTAGATATGATAACCTTTTATTTTTATTGTCGCACGCAGCGGATTTGCCCTAAGGCCCACGAGGCCCGGGCCTAGGGCGGCCAATGGTGACAAAAATTCACTGACACAGGGGTGGCTGGTACATACTACATGGTTTGGGACCTAAGGCGGCCAAGACTGCAAATCCGCCACTGGTCGAACGACAAACTGATTGCACTATGCCTGATGGTAAGCAAGCACAGTATAATCCAAAAAACAATGGCGACCACCGAGAGACAAACTATTCAACGTGAGAGATAAACATTGCCGGTCTCATGCCGGCCTGCGTAAGTGTACAGCCAGAGTGGACGCTTAAATCGAGCGTCGAGCGGGGCGGAGCGTGAGCGTTCGTGTCAAATAGATGCATTAATACATAGGTGTTAGGAGATGCGACGAGCGGCGCTCGTACCAGCTTGCTTGTTTACATTGAGCAGGGCGTCGCGTGCAAGTTCAAACTAGTTGTGTGTGCGTCATTCCAGCCGAAGAAATTATTTCGATAATACATGGTAAACTATAAATATGATTGTCTTCCCATTGTTTATATAAAAATAAAATATAAATATCGTACAACGTAGACACCATGATGAAAACGTGACCTAAAAAACACGATTTTTTTTTCTCGATCTGAGTATGCTATTGTCTCAGCAAGGACTTAAGAGTGCACTGTGGTCACTAAGTGAGTGCGCTCTCGACCGCTCCACGCCCCGCTGCACAGTGAAAGTTTTTCGGAGCCTCGGATGTCATAAATTTTTAAAAAAAATGAAATATATCATATTATAGTTTTAAGTATACAGTTTTGTCAAAATGGTCATATCATTGAATTATTTAGCAATTTTAAATATTATTTTTACCTTTTACGCCATATAATGTGGATTTGTAAATTTCAAATGTATGACAATGGACTTTCTTTTCTTCGCAACTTTTTTGTGTTTTAAGTTGAAACTTATATGTATCATTACCGGAATGGTAAAGAAGCCTTAGGAACCTTGACCTTGACCCCAGGCGTCCCCGTTTAAAAGATATTTGTTGATGAAAATTTCATGCTTAGACGACATTGTATTGAGGTGGAATCAACAATCTGTAGATATATTTTAGACCTTACTGGTACAGATATCGATAAAACAAAGGTAGATATAAAATTATGTTTACCCCTGTTTTCCTCTACCCATTCGTTTTTTCATTACCTTTAAAATATACAATGTTATTCAATTAATTGTAGATATATATTTTACCAGAGCCACAGTGACTCGAGCAGCAAAGGGCCGAGGGTTGCATCGAGCAATAACCAAGCGGTGACCGGAGGCGTTGGTAACGTGGCACGTTCGAGTCCTATAGCGGATAGGGCTCCGCCTAGAGGCCAAGCGGCTACCAAGCAGACACAACCGACACCCCCTGTACACCGATAACTTACATCACTATACACAAAAAAGTCGTGGTATCCGAGCGATTTTGTGTAACTTAATGTTTTTAAAGTGAAACTTTTGTTTTTGGCAACTAATCTTTTAGTAGATTATACTACATTAGCCTCTGCCCGCGACTTTGTCCGCGTGGAATAGCTGCTTTGGGCTAACGCTAGCACGCAGCGGAAGCTGTTAAGACGGAAAAAATACCCGGATTTTGAAACATTATTCATTGGTGTTCCGCTCCTATTGATCTCGGCGTGATGATAGCTTATAACCATTTTCGATAGATGAGCTATATAACACTGAAATAATTTTTCAAATCGGACTAGTAGTTCCCGAGATTACAACCCTACAACGTCACAAACTCACAAATTTTACCTCTTTATAATATTAGTATAGATAATAGTAGCTGTACACGAATAAGTGTCACGGACGTATTTAAAACTGGTTACACTTGTTACGCAGTATGAAGTATGTCTAAGTAAAAGAGTATATGTTCAGTAAATATATTTAAGAGACATTATAAAGTTGTAAAGTTACAAGCCAAAAATAGATGTAAATAATTTATTTTATCTATACATATCAATAATGACGTACATTCTTTATTTATTTTATTACTAGCCTATGTCCGCAACCTCGTCCGCGTGGAATAGTTTTTTTGTTTCAGGACAAAACCCCATTTTGAAACATTCTTTATTGGTGCTCTATTCCTATTGGTCTTAGCTTGATGATATATAGCCTATAACCTTCCTCGATAAATGAGCTATATAACACTGGAATAAATTTTCAAATTGGACCAGTAGTTCCTGAGATTACCCCCTACAAAGTCACAGATTCACAAACTTTACTTCTTTATAATATTAGTATAGAAGTATAGATATAGATTAGCAACCAATCTTCTAGTAGATTATTACTGCCATTATCAAGTAGATAATGATATTATAAGTTTCTTACGAACATTTCAATGAACTAACAAGGTGGTAGCCGTCTTGTTAGAACTTTCCAGGGAGCTTTTGTGGCAACTCAGAATCCATGCATTTGAAAGTGGTATAAACATAACTTTCACTCTCGTAAAAAATAAAATGTAATGAATTTAATAACATTTTGTATACGTGAAGTATAAGAAATTATGAAACAGATTATACTATTTTATAATTCCTACCTACAGGTACATATAGCACATACAAATTTTTATATTCTGTAACTATACATTATTTTTTGATGGATAATTTATGGGCACTGATGCTGTCTTTTTTACTAATATCACTATATATTACAAAACAAAGCCCTCTGCCACGTCTGTCTGTCTGTCTGTTTGCGATAATCTCAAAAACTACTGAACAGATTTTCATGCAGCTTTCACTAGTAAACTTATAATTTAATATTTGTAATTATTATAACGAGAAAGTCTTATTTACTCACCAACAAGTAATGGAGAGTTAATTCCATTACCACGTCTCAACTCTCTTCGGTATAGTAGAAGCTGTACAGAGTAAGATAAAGCAGAGCCTAATGCTGATAGAACCGCTATCCAATTACTCTGGTGACTCTCAGCCAGACCGAGAACAACCTAAAAGACAAAATAGCCATAGAAACTACACTCTTTTTTTTTAATATACCATATAGGAGGCAAATGAACAGACGGGTCACCTGTTGTTAAGCGATCACCACCGTCCATAGACACTAGTAACCCCAGAAGAGTTGGAAGTGCGTTACCAGTCTGTCTTTGAGGGAATGGAGAGAAAGGGAGAGGGGTTAGAGAAGAGGGGAAGGGAGAAGGGAGGGGAGATGGGTCAACTCAAAAGTTAAGTAAAATTATTTTAGAAACATCCAGTGTACATACCAATCCTGACGCTGTGAGTAACATAGCGAGGCATTTAGACAGAGTGAACCGATCGTTTGGTACTTGAGCAAAGACAGCTCCAAACGTTAGTGCGAATGCTCCTGCTGTTGACGTGTAGATTGTGGCAGAGCTCGTTGAAGTATACAATATGCTTAGACGATATAAATAGTTTGATATGAACCACTGAAACAACATTAAATACAGGTATACTGTGATATATTGATAAATAATCAATACTAATAGTGAACAGTCTAAGAGACAATCTGCAATCTTATATTGTTTATTAATTAACTGATCTCATAAAAGGAGGTTCTGTATTCGAACCGTGTATATGTATGTTTGTTACGTCTGAAACTAATGATCCGATTTGCATGAGGTTTTCACTGTTAGTTGCTTATCTATACTAATATTATAAAAAGATAAAGTTTGCAAGTTTGTGACGTGAGGTAATGATATCTGGGTCAATCGGTTGATAGAGAATGTTCTAGAGCTCTACCAGCATGGCAAAGACGAGTACCAGATAATTCGAATATACGTCGATAGAGGCCGTGTTATCTATTGAACCATCATCGTTTCTAAATAAAAAGGTGAGGTGATATCTAGTCAACCGGTTACTAGAGAATGTTCTAGAGCTTTACCGGTACGGCAAAGATGAGTACCAGATGATTCCAACCTACGTCGTACAAACGTGTCATCTACTGAGCTATCATCATTTCAATATAAAAAGGTGAGATTTTTTCTAGTCAATCGGTTACTAGAGAATGTTCTAGAAACAAGTATGGTAACGATGAGTACCAGATGATTCGAACCTGCGTCAATAAACGCCGTGTGATCTATTGGGTCTTCATCGTTTTAATATATGAAAGTGAGGTGATAGTTACTGAGGTGGTCACTAGGGAATATTCTAGAACCTTACCCGTATGCCAAAGACGAGTACCAGATGATTTAAAACTACGGCAATAAACGTCATGCCATGTATTAGCTCATCATCTATTCAATATAAGAAGGTGAAGGTGAGGGCAATTTTGTTACTAGAGAATGTTCTAGAACCTGATCGGTATACCAAATACGAGTAACAGATGATTGAAAGCTACTTGGATAGACGCCATTATTTATTGGGTCATCATCGCTTCGCTGCATGAAGATGAAGTGATTGACGGAGAATGTTCTAGAACCTTACTGGTATGGCAAAGATGAGTGCGAGTCGTAGATGTCGTCGCGTTGCGGCCGCTGCGGCGCGACGTTGTGCGTGCTCGGTGGCCCGCACCGAGGCCGCCCACGACAGTCGCGCCAATAATGCTTCACTAGCCATAGCCGCTGACATCACCCGCACCTACACCATAGTGTAAAATTTACATAGAGTAATAGGGTAAAAATATCCTAACGCTAACACACAGCGGAAGGTCTCAAGAGAAAAAAAAAATGATTTTAAAACATTCTTCATTGGTACACGATTTTCAAACATTCTTCACTCTAATTTTTCTTAGCGTGTAACAACGTATGGCCTTCCTCGATAAATAAGCTATGTAACACTTATAGAATTTTTCAAGTCTGATCAGTAGTTCTTGAAATTAGCTCGTTTAAGCAAACAAACTCTTCAGCTTTATAACGTTAAAAGTATAGAATCGATACTGTCAAATGCTGAAGTTAGTGGAACATGTGACTCGATTTATTTTTTTGGCAACTTTCTAGGGTACTACTGCTATTATCGAGTAGTAATAATATTACATATACCCTGTGACAATTGCAATATTCTAACAAGATGGCGGTCTCCTTGTTAGATCTTTCCATAGAGTGTTTGTGGCATCTCAGAATTCATGCTCCGTGCTAAAAGTAGTGGAAAAAGTTTACAAGACTATAATATCATTTGCTATTGGTACTTAATTTGCTAAATCAAAACATTTCAAAGGAAATTATGTTTTTATACAATTCTATATCCCTTCTGAATATGCACTCTATAACATAAAATTCATATGATTTACACTGAGGCAACCAGACTACACTTTGTTAAATAGTATAGGGCATTCTACAAATAGTGGAGACCATAGATATAACTGTATACTCATAGGATGTATGATATATATACAGTTATTTTGAAGCAAATTGACCTACTGTGACAACTTATCATGTGATTTCGCAAAAGTGAACACTGTCCCAAAGATTATATGTTACTATTTTCAAAGTATCAAGAAAGTATCATAATTATTATTGTGTATATTTAAGATATAACATATATATTGTTAATTATTATTTATTTTCTTAATGCCAGTAATCATACCTCTGCCACTTTGTTAAAACGCACGGCTCTAGGGGCCGCATCATCACTATCTGTTGTTTCACCAGCACGTACTGGTACAAAAGTCGAATCCCCCTTAAATAAAAATAATATATAATTCAATATAGTATAATAATATAAAATCATTCTATCGGAAGCGATGACGGCTCAGTTGATAGCGGGCTCTCCTTGTTTAAATCCTTGCGACTGAATAGGAGCTTTCGATGAAGAGAATCATCCTGTTAAAACCACAGCATGAGCTTGTTATGTTATATTTCCTGGTTAGTAACCATACTCAAGTTGTAAATTTGTCACCAAGCTTCTGCTGGTGTGTCCTGGCAGCTTAACTTGAGAACAAGTCCACCTCTAGATATAGCATGTTCACCATATTTGACCACCGTTAATTAATATCTGATGAGATTGTGAACAAAGGCTAAAACCTATACGGTGATATTACAAAAAAGATAAATACGTATTGAATATTCGCTTTAAAAAGGTTTCGTAATAAATGCGCCGCGCTCCCCCGAGGTAAATCCGAGTTATACTTTTCTCGCAAGTCTAACCTACCCCAACCAGAGCAAGACAAAAGAGCAAGATGGTGAACATTCAGCGAGAGCGGTACATTTAAAACGTAACCATTTTAAAGCAAGTATTCAATACGTATTTAACTTTTTAAAATAACATCCTTTATGTATATTTAAAAGAGATCTATAAAACAATATTATCACATACTAAATAGGGAAGTTTAGTTATTATTTTTCTTTATCAGAGAAATAAAGCACGAAATGTCCATTGTTTATAAGAAAAAGTGACATAAACATACAAAACATTAGTAACTGTCACGTAATACTGATATGCTATAATTAAGATAAGAAAACAGAAATTAGGTACAGGATATGTAAAACGACTCACTAATCATTATTTATATACTATAAAGTAATTTTTCCCGTCTGTATATGCACATAGTCCTTTTTAACTATGGTACAGATAAGGATATATATGGTTTACATTATTATATGAAGAATTAACTGCAGAGAATTCAATGTATAATATATGCATAATACATTTACGAAAATAGGGAAAAGTCTGATGATATATTGTAATGAACCTGTAAATAATATTTTGTTGCTATTTATCTAAGTAAATACCGTAATATATAAATAGTGCTATATGTATAAATATTTTTGAAGTTCCAAATATCAATATTTAGAATATTAGAAAACAGATTAGTAGCTTATTTACCAAACTGTTGACAGATTCAGTGAAGTAATTTTCATCATCTGTTTCTGCTGTAGGCTCTAGTAATTGCTGAAATTAAAACAAATATATAAATAGAAAGGCACTTTGAAAACAAAAATGAAATAAAAAATTTTTTTACAAAAAAAAATTGAACCGACTTGGATATCAAAACCCATACGGCACTGAAAAGCGAAAAATAAATACAATATTAATTCAACCAAATAAAATAAAATATGAATATTTCCGCTACCTAATAATATATTTGAAATCGGTGCCAACCATATTTCATATCATCTACATACAACGTTTAGGTCCACTCTCGCGTCTATTTGTATAGTGTAATATACTTTTTTATACCTACAACAAATTAGAAATTTAGGTTGGCACCGACTTCCAATATATTATTAGGTAGCGCAAATATTCATATTTTATTTTATTTGGTTGAATTAATATTGTATTTATTTTTCGCTTTTCAGTGCCGTATGGGTTTTGATATCGAAGTCGGTTCAATTTTTTTTTGTAAAAATTTTTATTTTTCCATTTTTAGTGTATATAAATATATTTATCTGGTTCTAATTAATTATAAAATAAGTTCATAACTTGACAAATAAACATGATATTACACCGTACTAGATCCAACTGGTCAAATTAGGTTGATTGTGAACGAATTTCAGAACCTCATCTTTCCTAATGTCCGTTTCACGGAAATTGCCTCAACAGTCATAACCCCACATGTAAGTCCTTGTCAAACGAGTCTTATGTACCCAAACACAAGATAGCTGCTGTAAGCCGTTGAGGAGTTACATTCTTCATTTTCATGATCAACTCAGGATTGATTAAATGATATTCTTATCATTACAACAGGTTGTTCCAAGTTTTCATTAAAATTAGCTTATGGGGAAGTTTATTTATTCATATAAGCTTTATTCATCCCTTTATTTTCAACCCTTATGGTTGGATTTTTTTTTAATTTCAAGAACACCATTCCCAGTTATCAAATTTCAAATAAAATTGTTGAAATCGGTTTCAAGTACACGAAAATACGTAGACACGAACTGGGTGAAAATCAAATAAACGATATTTAACCCCCTTAGGGGTTGAATATTTTATTCAAATTTATATGGGACCACCTTGGAGTATAGCCGAATCAAACAAAAAAAGAATCATTAAAATCGGTTCACAACTGACGGAGATATCGATTAACATACATAAAAAAAAAAAATACATACAACCGAACATAGAACCTCGTCCTTTTTCGAAGTCGGTTAAAAATAGAATTAATTTGTAACAATAAAAACCTTTTATTATGAATATTAAAAGATAGGTACATTTGACTGGTTTACAGAACAGATCAAAAAGTTTTGGGTAAAAAATTAGCTGCAAATTTGTACTTTAAATTGATTTAATTCGAAGAAATTGTAGAAATAGAAGTTTTTAATGAACAGGACAAATCCACAACCGTATAATGTGATGCAGAAGATACGAGACATTTATAGTATCAAAACAATATTAACTGATATGCATACATTAACACTTTGCACTCTATAAGAAACAAGATATCAATGACATTTAAAGATTTTTTTTTTATATATAGTAAACCTGCTTATGACAAAGTTAACAATAATACAAGTCTACACAGGCTAGAAATGCATACTCACAGTGTAATCAGCAGGTCGACATGGGTCTCTCGTGGGTGGGGCAAAACACAGAATTATTAAATAGATAAAAAGCAATGAACTCCTCACGTATGTCACTAGGAATGGTCGCTCCAGATTTTTGTCAGCATACAAATACTGTAATAAATAAGGAATAGCTAATTTAAACAGATTCAGGAAACATTCCTATGGAAATATGCTATAGATGGAGGTGGTAGAGCCATGCTGAAGCTATTATTGGTTTCAGCATGAATGAGTCGGCTTGTTCGGTGTATCACCATCCTCTCACAGAAAACCGACATGAAGTAACAGTTGCATTGTTGCATTTCATTCAGTCAGTGAGAGCGACGGAGACCCATTTCCTTTTCCCTTTCCTCTCCCTGCCCTCTTCTCTAACCCTTCTCCTCCAAACACTGGCTAGCAATGCACTTGCAACTTCTATGGGGTTGCTAGTTACTATGCACAGCGGTGATTGCCTTATAACAGGTGATCCGTCTGTTTGTTTACCTCCTATGATATAAAAAAAGCTATGTGATCATAGTTCTATTGGACCCTAGTTTAAGAATTAGTAGGGTTATATTAATAGTAAGGTGCTTTAATTAAAGTGTCATAGGTATTCCACTTTTGGCAAAGAGCTATTAAGAGAAAAAAAACAATAAATATTGAGCCGGCTTATGACTCTAAAGGCTTCTTGAATGAGTGTGATATTTATAATTCTATTTTCAATTAAACATAAAATAATAGTATAATAAAGATTGATGTATGAAGAGAAAGTATGAAGAGTTTCCAATTTGTCACAATATTTATCAGCAACAACAGCTGACGAAGCCACTATTGAAAATGTGTAAATCTACATGAATTCTAAGAAACTTATATATACTAATATAATAAGAATATGAATGTTATAGGTCTGTACTTTTTCAATTTTCATGAAAAAAATTGTTGCAGTTGTCTAGATTTAAGTAATAAAATACACTTCAATCATTTTTAGAAATGCCTGTCTGTCTGTCTGTATGAACACGCATCACTGCTAATGCAATGAGGTCACAGTAAAACATCAGCAAGAAAATCATAAAGCATATTCTTGAGAGTAACTTAGTCTTTGTTTCATTAAAATCGGTCCACTCTATCAAAAGTTATTGTAATTTGAATGACAACGCGAGTCAAGTACGAGAGAAGAGTAGTAATCTATAACTACTTTGGTAGAACATGCTAATCTCAGGAACTCCTGGTCTGATTTCAAAACAATCTTTCAGTGTTATGTAGTCTTCTTATCGAAGAAGGCTATAGGTTATATATCATAAACTATTAAGAAATGTAAGAAGTGTAGTTTTGTCATTTTGGCATTTTTTATATAATTTTTTTTTATTAAAACAAGATATCTCTTTTGCTGTCACTCTGATTCGAACAGGGGGTTAAACCGAATTTCAAAGCAGCAGATTTCCGTCTGAACTATTTTTGTTTTGACAATGGCGGTGAAATTTACCTTTATTTTGTAGCTATATTTTTATTGCCTAAAAACTGAGATAAAAAGTTGTCTATAAATGAAATCTAGCTAGATCGATTTATCGTCCCCGAAACCTCTTACATACTAAGTTGCACAAAAATCGTTAATTCAGTTTCCGAGTTCCTGAATATACAACAATATAAAAATATACAAGAATTGCTTGTTTAAAGGTATTAGATACATAGTTCCATGATTTGAAAACATGTTTACCTTAAACATAGCACTGTTGCTATTATAATTAGCATACACCATATATAGCAGTATTAATTGCTACGAACATATTCTTAGTACAGAAATTCATGTAAGTAATATATTAGGTATATAAATAGTAGAATATATAAATGTATGTATAAAATCTATCTATGTTTTTTTTAAATATTATATTATAGATATACTTACTTTTGTCATCTCAGATGATACCACCCACAACACAATACACAATAATAAAATGAAAACACCAAACACATATCTTTTCTTATTGAATTGTGGGATTCCATCATTATTGTTTTTGTTATTCGGTGAAACTCGAAAATAATTGTGACATAAAGTCAACATAAAGACGGTTTTACTGAAAGTTACCAAGTGCCCTTTTGTATAAAATGTGTATGAGTGAAAATAAATTTAATGTAGTTTGATCAAATATAATACATTGAGGTGTTTATACACAGAACTATTTTTTGACCTATTATTTTTCTACAAAAATTGGGAATCCTCTACAATACGAACGAAATCTCGTTTGACATACACAGAATAATACAATTCCTAGCAAAATTGACAATAGTCCACGAAGAATGCTGCCAGATAACCACAGAAATATCAGTGCCATAGAATATTATAACACTTTAGGGTAGCAAATTTCAGTTTTATTTTGTAATCACATTTTATTCAGAATCCTTAAAAATTTGAAGCTTTTGTTGAAAACCTCTAACATATTGTTGGCAGTATATGTCTTAAATTCTATTGAAAGTATATAATTATATTCTAAATACCAGATGTGCCCGCGACTCCGTCCGCGTGAAACTTCATGTAAAAAACAGTGATTAATAAAATTATCTGAATGTATTGGTCCATTTACTTATCTACTTTTCTCTTGTACTTAGGTCATGTCAATATTAAAATTACAATGACTTTTGATAGAGTGAAACGATTTTAAGGAAACCAAGACTAGATGTTACTCGAGGATATCCTTTATAATGTTTTTGGTGAGGTTTTATCTTGAATTGCGGCTTTTAGTATATAAATTACTATTTATGTACTAAAATAAATAAATAGTCATTATTTTATGGAACTAATTTGTATTTTTTAAGCTTTATCTATTCATTATGCCATAACTGATTCCTGTTGTAATCTGTTCTTTTATACATGTAATTTATACAAAACAATTTTGATGTTTCACATCTGCCAGGCGTCTTGTAATTGCTCAATTTTTTTAGATAAGGAAGTAGAAGTGAAGTAAAACTGAAATAATAAATGAAATCAACCTAGTAATTTTTGCGCAAGCGCTCACAACTTATATCTATCATTTTATACTCATTTAAATACAAAACAGAGGTAAAATATTGTTATAGAAATCTAAATATCTACCGTAATTCTTATACCTTACCTTTAAATTGATTCGATAATATACATGTAACATAATACATTTTTATACTTAAGTATGAGTTCTGCGCAACTATGCCTAGAGCTGTCTAAAAGTTGTCAATTAGTTTAAATAGGTTTTCGCAATTTTTCGGTTTTAGTTTGACTATATATGTCAATTGATTCTTTTCAAATTTTTTTGGACTTAGAATTTTGATGTTATGTGCAATCATGGTTGGCGTATTTTTTAATCAACTGATCTAATGCTTGATAAATATTTACAAATTTGAAATAATCATTGATTTTTTATTAATATTGATATTTAAATATTAAGTATAAGACTTCGAAGTTCAGAATACAGCTCTATAGAACAATAACATTCCATTATATTCGATCATATTTAGTTATAATATCATTGATTATATTATTATTTTTTCCTTTTTTACAATCATTATAGACTAATTTCGATACTTTGTACATAGTATCAAACACAGAAAAATTATACTTTTACATAGGTATTCATAGACTATTACTCGTACAGTTAGTAGTATTCTCTTACTAGTCTGTGATATTTGGGTACGAATTTTTTATTTTACCTTTGGCACTTGGCAGGTAAACGAAAGCAAGCATTTCCTATAATACTTATTATACTCTTTGGCAAGAATATAAAATCCAAAGCAATGAGTGCCTGTAACCTAGAAGTTGTTAAATTGGTTGGGAAATATTATAATGTCCCTATAGGAACTGTTTGCTATAATACTGATAAAGTAGGTAAATAAATATAAATACATAGGAATGATGCAAATTGGTATTAAATTATTTATTTCCTGAATTCATAGGTTCTCACAACGGTATTGGACAAGCAAAATATAGATGGATTTGCGAACATAATTTTGAGGCTGTCAAAAAATAGCGGTGCTCAAATGAGCCAAGAACATATTTTAATCAGTTACCAGTGGCTTGAATATATTAGTATGTACGCTAATCAAGCTGTCAGTAATCCAGCATTCGCAAAAAACTTTTTACAGGTAAAATTATTCAATTATAGTCTTTACTTCTATACTAATATTATAAAGAGGTAAAGTTTGTGGGTTTGTGAATTTGTGATGTGAGTTTGTAGGGGGTAATCTCAGAAACTACTGCTCTGTTTTGAAAAATTCTTTCAGTGTTAGATAGCTTATTTATAAAGGAAGGTTATAGGCTATATATCATGCTAAGGCTAATAAGAGTGGAGCGCCAATGTAGAATGTTTAAAAATAGTTTTTTTACTTTTAAGAACTTCCGCTGTGTGTTAACGTTAGCTGAAAGTAACTATTCAACATGGTTGAAGTCGCGGGCAGAGGCTAGTTTTATATAACAGACCTCTGTGTGCATCAATAAGTCTAATTTGAAAATAATTAACAAATAGGGTGTTTGGAAAGGCATTTTGAATTACATAAATCTAATGTGTAAGTGTGTATTTCAATACCATGGCAATAATACTTAATGTAATGAGAAAGACTGATATAACAGTCCAGTGAAGCTGTTAAGACTTTGCTAGGTCAATAGAGTAGTCAGTTTGAGAAAAAATAAATAGATATAATCTGGAGAGATATTTAAATATTACTGTCATCGATGGAAGAATGCAGCACTATAATATAGTATAATTTGTAAATCTACATTGTTTAAACAATTTTGTGGGTTATGTGTGGTGAAGAGGCTTGTGCTTTAGGAGAAAACATTTCTTTATCTTTCTAGACTTAGTGGCCTATGATTGTATACAATCTAACCCAGTGTTCAACATAGTATTCATTTTTTTTTTAAATGGGCAACAAAGATATTTCACTCATGGTTTCATGGGCAGCAAACTACAAATACTTAGGTATTCAATATTAAATAAAAAATCGTAATTTCCAATTATGAATGTATTAATGTAGTGAAAAATGGTTGTCTGACAAAAAAAGCTTGGTATAACTCTTACATCATAAGGAACACATTGCAGTCTGGTTATCTGGGATCTATTTAATTTACTCAACTTGCTCATAGTTTTTGTGATGGGCACGAAATTTAAATAACCTTAGAAGAGCTCTGGTTCTTACCTCTGCCATTAATCTTTATAGGTCCTTTGATGACAAAACTTAAATTTTAGGGTGGTAGCAGACTTGCTGAATATTGAGAGAACCCTCCCATCCTGCTATGATTGCATCACAATGTTTTTTGTTCACTGAATATGCTGGCTCTGTGCTGTACTTTAATTTGACTAGAGGTTGATCAAATTTTATTTGTACCTACTTTAATTATTGTTGTGTGATGCTACCACTGACCCATAATCATTAAATACAGTTTGGTTTATACCTTAGAGAGTTAGTATGTTTTCTAAATCATTCAATGTGATGAAACTTTAGCCAGTTACTATGATTATTCCTGTAAAGGTTACTAAATTGTAGTCCGGTGAAGCTGTTAAGACCTTGCTAGGTCAATCGGGTAGACAGTTCGAGAATAAGAAGGTTACTAAATTGGTATAATAATGTTTTAATGAGTGGCACTTAAGTAATTTCGACAAAGATTTATTTTATGTAGTTCAGAAGTAATATGTAATGAAGGGAAGACCATAGAAACAAAAACATTGAAAACAGCTTGTGAACAAATGTAATAAAAACAAAATATACTATTGAAATTTTTATTGAATTATGGGATACTTTTTTTTTCTGGAACTGACTACTCCATTGGTTTAGCAAAGCCTTAACTGGATTACTTAAGTAAGCACTTAAGGCACTCAGATGATTGATATTAATTATCGGATGCTTCAAATATTTCTACATATTCAATGAATAAAAAAAACACTGTTTTTTTTTGGTTTCACAGTTTTAATGTTTGAGAAACTTTTAATTAGGAATTACTATAATTATCTGTAACAATTGAAGTCAATATTATTTTTTTACAGGATATAAACAATGCTTTACGAAGAAATTCATACCTAACTGGTCAATTTTTAACTGTGGCCGACATAGCTACATATTATGTACTCTATCCTTTATTGGTTAGTAATTTTATTAAATCTGTGTTTCTATTAAAATTTAAAATACCTCCGCATATTCTACAGTAGACATATGATCAAAATATTTTGATAACATTTTAATGGTTAGGTAATAGATTATTTTAACGGGTAGCGTGGCTGAGCGGTCTAAGGTGCTCGTTTAAGGCACCAGTCTCTTTGGAAGCGTGGGTTCGAATCCCACCACTGCCAGAAATTTTTAATAGTTCCGTAAAGCTGTGACGACCATTCCAGGTCAAGAGCGTTTTCATTTCGAAAAAGAAAATTGATATTAATTAAAACCTTTACCTGTCCGAGCGGCGTTTTCACTGGTACATGGGACTAGTACTACGATATTTATATAAATCTATATAAAAGGTTAATTGCCTTATACATTAAATGATAGCTGTAATACCTTGCATTTGCAGTACCTGTGTTATATTTGTATGAAGTCTATAAAACAAGTTCTTTGTTAATTGTATAAAACAAATTTCTCTCAATTTACAACACATGTATTTACAATATTGTTATTCTGAAGCAAGTAAAATTTAAGTTAAATTAAAACTGTATTAAAGGAGTAGTACTACATAAAAAGATGTTGTTTTTCTAACATTGTTTTCTTTTGCAGGAAAGATTGTCTATAGCTGAACGGGAAAAGTTTATTCATGTATGTAGATGGTCAAAACATGTACAAGCTCTGCCTAAAATTTGTGCATCTCGACCCGCTCTGCCATTAGATACTTTATCTCTATCTGTGACATCTCCTGCTGTTCATTAATTATATTTGTGTTGTGGTCTCATATTATGTATGTTTTATTTCTGTACATTTTTCATTATTCATGTTAGTGAATTTACCTATTTTTTTTGTAAATTATCTTATAGCTTTAATTCCTGTATCTCAGAAACGACCTTAACTATTTGGAGCGAAATTTGTGTATAGATGTGGTTTTTGCTGTAAAAAGTTTAATGATTTTCTGAAAAAAATTAATTATACCCACAATTTTTTTTTCTCGAACTGACTACGCTATTGACCTAGGAAGGTGTTAACAGTTTCACTGGACTACTAAGGCAAGCGCTTAAGTCAGTCGATTTTATTATGGCAACCAGCTCAAGGGTGCACGGCACACCTCGGCTGGGCTGTTGTCTGTTACATGCAAATTCGTGACCTATCTTAGCTAACCTAGCTAACTATTCATATATGTATGAGTTGTTGAAACGTATATGTGTACCAAGCATATACGCCTCAACAACTCCTTCATATATTTATTATCGGAAACAAGGATACACCCTAAAGCTACTACCTAGCTACAAAGAAATCTAATCAGTAGTCATGTTATCAAGCGCCATCTTGTAATTTTTTGTGGTGTTACATTGTCGCCAATGGAGAACTTACAGCTATTTTAAAATTCTGTGAGATGGCGTTATATCATATTATCTGTTATGAAGTAGACATTCTTACGTCCAATAGAAATTATGCTTTCATTGTGTTATTAAAGCGAAACCGAATGAAGTACGGGGTTTTTTTTTCGAAATGAAATGGAAATGTCTTTACAGTTACAACGCTGAAGGCACTCAACCGACTTGGGATGTTTGGGCGACCAACTCAAGGGTACACAGCACACCTTGGCTTGGGCTGTCGCCTGTTTTGTGCGCGATCTATCTAAGCTAACCTAAGCTAAGCTATCTAGATATACGTATATGAGTTATTGAAACATGCATGTGTACCAAGCATGCGTGCCTCAACAACTCCTACTCGTATATGTATTTTGTGTCGGAAAAATTCCTCTAAACTATATAGGATAGGATAGAATAGGGAAAAATGAAGGTAGAACTCTTAGTCGTTTATTTCTCTGAAAAAGAAAAACTGCGTGTAGGCGTGCACGTGTGTATAGGTGAAATGAAGTTCGGTCGCTCAGGCACTTGAATTATAATCTCTTGTTTGTCTTTATTCAGTGGTTATATATTGCTTTTATGCTTATAAAAGATGCTCAATGGAAGGAGGTACTTTTTCTATTTTATTTTTGGCAATCAGTCTTCTAGTAGACTATTACTGCCATTGTCAAGTGAGTAACGATATTACAAGTTTCTCGATATAATTTCAGTGAACTAACGAGATGGTGGCCGTATTTTTAGAACTTTCCTGGGAGCTTTTGTGGCAAATCAGAATCCAAGCTCCGTGGAATTATTTCCGATTCACTTCACTTGTGCACAATAACCAAACTATATTACGTAAAGCACCACCAACATAACACAATATAGAGTCAGATAAAACAAGCTTATTGATCATAATTATATAAATCCCACTACATGACATTGCAAGATCCCGCCAAAAACCACATGAGTATACAGAGTTGCGGGCACAGATAGTATATTGAGGTAAGTGACGTATAATGATGAAATAATAATGATCAATTAAAAAAAATACTGTATAGGTATTAACGTTATATCACAAACCGACCTGGTGTTAAATGTCGATACGGTCGTTGTAGTCCGGTTAAGCTGTTAAGACCTCGCTAGGACAATAGAGTAGTCAGATCGAAAAAAAAATCGATGCGGTCGAAGATGTAAACACGTTAAATCTAGTGGCGGAGATCGGCTCCCAAGTGCAGCTGTTGAAACACCTAGTGCTTGGTAACAATTTTTAACTTGAAGATGTTAGTTATTCAGGCGAGATTAGAAAAAGCGTGCTACGATTGCATTAAGATGTTTTCCTTCCGAAAGCTTCAGTTAATTCGCAAAGATTCAAACCTATGTCAATGGACGTGATATCTCTGATCCCCTCAATATTTTCAAAATACTGTTATATATACTACTAGCCACTGCCTGCGACTTCGCGACACACGCAGCGGAATCTCAAGAGAAAAAAAAAGATTTTGAAACATTTCTCATTGGTACTGTGCTCCTAATGGTCTAAGCAAGATAATATATAGCCTATAACTTTCTTTGATACATGAGCTATATAACACTGAAAGGATTTTTCAAATTGGATCAGTATTTCCTGAGATTACCACCTACAACGTCACAAAGTCACAAACTTTTAATTCTTTATAATACAAGTACAGATTTATTTTACTACATAAAGAATGTGTAGCCAATTTTTATTGAAGCGATTTAATATTCCCAGTGGAAAATTAGATTACTCGTGTAATAAAAGTATTGTAAGTATATTGCATTACATTTCGTAATGGATATTTTCAGTTATTGCGTTTTACTTACATGTTTATTTTCAAGCCGTTTTTTTACTCATGTATATTTTAAATCTTTTAAATAGCATTTAATAAGTTAATTGTGAATTATATTGTGATGATTAATTCGTTTTTATTTTATTTTCAGTCGTCAAAATCAATGAGAAAATATTTACCGCTACCTAAACAGATTTTACCGCATGAACTCAAAAACATAAGCTTAGAACAACCTCTTGTGTTTCACCCACAACCTTTTGCGTTTCCGGGATATCCAATAGTGTTATATTTATGACAAGGAACATAAATAAACAATTTAAAGAAGACAAACAAAATATTCTGCATTCATAGTTTATTATGATTTACATTATAAATAATCTATATATAGTAGTAATTAAAAATATTGCGTCACCGTTTCAAAGCGCTATTGCAACAATGTCCAAGTTTTGGATGGCTAGAATATGTCCATACTTAAACCTTGGCTCTGAGAACCTTCTGAATGGCCCAGCATATGTCTGAGGGCCCAATTATATGTTAAATAATGTATGGACTATGAATACTCAAAGAAGGTCAGTAGAGTTGCCGGATATAATCAAATAAACCTAACACCATAATCCTTCAATCCGTGGCGAATAGCTGGTATGAATATTAATACATGGCTCAAGAGAAAAAAAGTTGAGTATGGAAGTAGTTACGAATTGGCAGACTATAACCGTGGTATATAATACAATGATATTTTGAATTTAATGTTATCTGTACCTATTTATTACAAAAAAGTTAAATAGGTATTAAATATTTTCTTTAAAAAGGTTTCGTACTAAATGCACCGCGCTCGCCCGAGGCAAGTTAGTGTTATTCTTTTTTGCAAGTCTAACCTTTTTTTTTTTTAACGTGGAGACAAAATCCTCGTGGACTGGCAAGCTTCCGGGGGGAAGCCCGACTTGAGCCGCCCACCACCTACGTGCTAATCACGCAGGGGTGGGGCCTTACGGCGACTCTAACCGGCTAAAACTCCACGACAACCTACGCAGCACTGAGGGAGTGTCGCGGGACAACCTAACCTAACCAAAGCGAGCCAGATGGCGAATATTCAGCGAGCGCAGTGCATTTAAAACGTAACCTTTTAAATTAAAGCCATATTCAATACGTATTTAGCTTTTTTTGTAATAACACCGTTATTGTCTAATTTACTAACAAGAAATTATTTACACATGTTTGTAATTTTATCTAATCGCAGATTATCATATTCATTCATTCATTTATCATATTCCCATAACTATTTGTACACTATTAGATATTATTATAACGTAATATACTCGTATACTAGTTTATATAAGAGTTTATAAGTCGATATTTGCCAAATTAATCTCATTGAAAATTTGAAAATCGTCTGTGGTTATAAATAACGTATTACTATATTTTTACTTGTTAGGCTTTCGTGGTTTCTTTGCTGTTTCGATTAGTCTGTCAGAGAAACGTAGCATCAAACACCGCTCTAGTTTGTTGGAGTAGGAACAGCCGTTGTCTTCAGTTTCTGTTCAAGTTTAGAAACGTTTAATAAGTAAGTATAAATTGTTGCGTTATGATAAAGGTTACAACGTGTAATAGAAAGAAAAAAAATTAATTTCTATTCTTTTTTTTTAAATAAAATCGTTATTCATTTTGTTAATCAATAAAATCGTTTTATTGTTAACGTTTGATCGTGCAAAAATAGATATACATATCTCACTCTGCTTATGTATACTGGATACACATAAGTTCTTAATTTAACATCACATATGGATTCTCTAGGTTTCGGTTTGTATCCGCTTTTTGATTTGGCATGTCGGGGAAAAGACGAAGATCGTCGAATAAGTTCGGTATCGCATAGCGTTGTTTTTGTCTATCGCATTCGTTGTGTTGTATAACAGATAGAAAACGCTGCACCAGACCGAAGTAAGCCGACCTTTGCCGAATGTCTCACTCTTCATTCCGACGTCATCAAATTAAATATCAGGTACTGTACTGTCATGGGCCACGTCGTAATTTAATATCAGGTGAAGTTGTGGGCAAACGCTCAAAAATAAAGAATCAAAAAGAACATACTGTGGTCGGGCTCCAAAATGAAAATAATAGTGCTAGAATTGGCAATGGATCCAGTGCCGTCATTACCTAGAGAGTGGTGAAGTTTCGGGCCACGTATTACAACGGTAATTACTCTCTGTTAGGCCTGCAGGGTGTCAGAAGCTAAATGGTATGCGTCTTGTATTGGAAGCTGAGTTGATTGTAGGATTCGAATGCGAGGACGAGATTGTATAACTCGCGACATTTGAACGTGTTATTTCTAATACAAATTATATCTACTGTCATAGAATGACCTTTAGTTAATAAGGAATGTAGATCTGTAATATTATTTTTAAATTGTAATATATGGTGGACTTAGATTTAGACTCGTGAGGGTTGTAGAGCTGAGGCGTTACATGCATAAAAGAACAGATTACGACAGGAGTCAGTTATGGCATAATGAAGAGATAAAGCATTACATTTTTTTTCATAAAATAGACTGTTTATTTATTTTATTACATAAATATTCATTTTTATTAAATACAAAAATTCAATTAGACGCAGGCGCAGTGTGTTTGGCGGTATTTATGAAAGGGCACTAGGTCGTCAACGCATGCCGCCTAACACTAGTATAATGAGTTTGAACACTACGAAACAGTCTGAATATTAGGTATATACAAATAGGGTTGCAAATGTTTTTGAGTATTTCGTTAATAGTACAAAGTTCGTCTATGCGTCGCCACGCTAACAATCAGGCTTACCCTCCGCCTATAGGTGTTTCACATCAAAAATAGCTACAATTAAGTATTGTACTTACTCGGGAAAAGGTACATAAGTTATTATAAGGTTTTAAGGTACATATTTTATGTGTCGTTACATTTAAAAATGAGCTGGGTCCAGTCTTATTCATTCATATAACATGTTTAGTTTTTTAAGATTTCCTATTTTTATACACCGAGAACTTTGCCATTCAAAAACTCTTAGTTTTTTTTTTAAATTTTCATCTTATTTACAAAATTTGAAGATCTTGAAATAACGCAAAATATTAGAAACGGGGAAAATTGAATTCTGTTCATTTTGCAATGTGTCGACACATGTATAAGAGAATAGTAATAAGAAATATTTTCTCATTAACAACGTGACTACCTGATTGTAATTCCTGAAAACATGCCCGGATTTGATCTCGTAAAGCAGCTCGCGACTGTTGCGATGTGACAGAAGATTGCACTAAATTCCATAGTTCAGTCTCTCGGGGAATTCCTCGAGAGTCGACCTAAAAATACAGAAAATAAATAAATCAACCTCTTCAATTGTCACAAATTACAAAGGCATATATATACCTGAGTACTTACCACTTGCAAATTAGCGAACACACACTGACTGAGACACTGTAAATTAAAAAAAAAGAGCGGTGAATGAACTCCTAACGTAAATACGTTTATAATGATAATCATAAAGTTACAAAAAATATGTTATTAGAATGTTCTTTGAACCGGGGTTTTCCATCAGATTCATTATAATTTATTTCTTATGATTGTTCGGGTCAACATTGATCTATTTTAATATCATTAGTACAAGCGTTGATGCTCAGTGTTACCATGCTCGGAGAGTACTTTGATAGATGTATATCCGAATTCTGCAATTAGTTTGAGCTTAAAGAAAGATAGAATAAGGTCATAATTTGATGATAGGACTTTTTCTATTGCTCCATTTGTTAGCTAACATTGTTAAGCTGGAAAAATCTGTCGCTAAGTACCAATGGATGTGTTTCGGCAACAGTAACTGAGAAAACATCTTCCTTTAAGTTTAGCGTGGTCTCTTAGGGCCCATTGTTATTTAAACATCAGACGAGATAGTGGTAAAAGGCTAAAAGATATAAAAAACATACGGTATTATTACAAAAAAGTTAAATACGTATTAAATACTTGCTTTAAAAATGTTTCGTAGTAAATCCACCGCGCTCGCTTGAGGTAAGTTCGCGTTGTCCTTTTTTCGCAACTCTAACCTAACCCTTTTTTTATTAACGTGGGGAAATCCTTTATGGATATGCCACCATCTCGGGGGAGAGAATGGGTTATGTCTGACTCGCACGGAATAAAACCCCACGGTGTATCGTCCGACACATGGTAAGGGAGGCCAGGGATCGTCCTACTTTAGAGACTACTGGGTACACAACCAGTTGCTTTCCCTCGTTAGCCTCACCTGGGCAATGAGGAGATTGGCCCCCGGAACCATCCCCTCAGATTCAGCTATGAACTGTAACCTAACCTAAACAAAGCGAGACGAAAGAGCAAGCAATGTTTGCCGCATTCAGCGACCGTGGTGCATTTAAAACGTAACCTTTTTAAAGCAAGTATTCAATACGTATTTAACTTTTATGTAATAACACCGATAATGTTTTTTTTGTTTATGTTACATGACTTTATATCTTACCTGATCTGTATCGGGTTTAATAAACAGTGGTTCACTACGCCTTGTCCTATTCTCCTTCGTATCTGTGTAATTAAGTGACGTCATAGGTTTTTTTCCATCCGTAAAATTTTTGCCATAGCTATCGTTGTTCATGCCAAAAGTATTACGGTTAATTGACATATTTTCGGTAATGTTTTTTGTACATTCGTATTCATTAGGATTTTTCACATCGTCAGTGATGTTATTAGATCTTCGATCACGCTTACTGTAGTCATTGTTACCGTTTGAGTTGTCATTAACGCAATTCTTCAAAACGAATGCTACTTCATTCTCCAATAGGTGAATATTTCCCTCACCAGAAGAGACTACCAGCGTTGGTGTAAACGTTAGAATTATTAGAGCAATCATCGCAAAGTAATTGATTTACAATGCAACATTGAGTTTATAAATTCAATGTACACAGGAAACTGGGTTATTATATTTGATATGTGTCATACGTTATATCCTGATGAGATTCCTATGTACATTGAGATAATGGATCATTCTAAAACTTCAACGTTTGATGGACATGGATGCATTACAAAAGTAGGTACGTTGTTAATAGTGTGGGAACTGTACCTACCTATTACATGAGTACTAAATGACGGTTGTTTTGCTCAGAGATATTATAATATGCAAGTTGTGAACGCGTTTGTGAACCAGTTTATTTTCTTTTTTGTAATAAATATCTGTTCAGATACACCAGATGACTGTTTAGGCAGTAGCAATATTTTTAGAGGACGCATTACCGGCTTTTGAGGAAATAGTAGGCTTGTTTCTTGAAGGTATGTAGGTTATATTGGTTCGGAAACTGCCGCTGGGAGTTCACTCCAGAGAACCGACGCACATGGAAAAAAACGCATGTGAAAACCGCATAATAGATGACTTCCAACTATCGAGATGATACAAATGGAATTTTAATTTGTGGTGAGTCGGTCGATAATGGAGTTAAGCAGCAGTCATTAGTCGGAACAACTCTTCAAAACACTCTTTTACTGGGTAAAAGATACTCATATGCTTGTCTGTACTGTTATCATGCGTGTAAAATTGCACAATGATCTGTTCATCAGTTATGAAGTGAAAGCGTAATAAACAAATTCAGATTCAAATTTATAATATTAGTTAGGATTAGAAAAACTTTGTTGCTGTAATTGTACCTAATTTTGGTCAAGCCCTAATGGAGAAACTCTGACCCTGAATGATCATCATTACATACTACAACAAAGTCCTGTGCCATACCTGTCTGTGTGTTCGCGATAAACTCAAAAAGTACTGAACGGATTTTCATGCGGTTTTCATAAGTAGATGAAGTGATTCATGAGGAAGGTTAGGTATATAATTTGCCTAGGTTTTTTTTATTATCAGGTCAGGATAACATCTGCAGTGACTACTAGTAATAATATAATTAAATGATTGGTATTTTGAGAGTATAAAGTCATGATTTTCTCTTTGCCATTTGTTTTTTTTTGTTTGCTAATATCAAATTTGTTATGAATCTTATGAACAGTTATAATTGTACATAATATATATGTAAATAATAAAGTAACAGGTAGCCTTTATGTAAATTAATATGATTGACATTATGTTCTGAATATTAATAAATTATTATCTTAAGTGTGATCTCAGATTATTCTAGAAATTCTACAATCTGTGTAATATAATATTAGGTATGAATATAATAAAAATATTATACTTCATCTGCTTAATTATTATCAATAAAATGTTTTTTGTAGATATACTTAGTTTGAAAATCAGTTGTTAAGTTATTTAAAAAGGTCAAATTGTAATGTAGTTTATAAACGTTATGCAAAGTATGTTATTAAAGTAATTAAACATTTAACTATTATCTATCTATCTAATACCTTTAAACGAGTAATTCTTGAATATTTTTATCATGTTATATATTCAGGATCTCTTATGAACTCAATATGTAGCTAGATTTTATTCAGATAAAACTCTTTTATCTGAGTTTTCAGGCCATGTAAAAATATAGTTAGAATATAACGGTAAATTTCGCCGCCGCTGTCAAAACAAAATTAGCTCAGATGGAAATCAGCTGCTTCAAATATCCGTTTAACCACAGTTCAAACCCGAGTGGCAACAAAAGAGATATCTTTTTTAATATACTTTTTTTGATAAAGAATGATAATTTTGTGAGGCAAACCTGACAGTTTCTTTTAATTTAAAAATTTTCTTAAAGTATCGAAATAGGCTCGGTCGTCCAGGTATTTACAATTAGTTTATGATAAGACGACGGTGACTCTGCGGTTAGTTATTTGGACACCGCTTCGATTGATGCTGGTTCCAATCCTTGCACATACATTGAAGTTTCCGGTGAAGAAAAACATCGTGAGCATAGTGGTAGTGCTTTTATAAGTCCATCTGGCTGGCTATCACTTTTAAGGTGAAAATCTGTTCCCAACTTACTATAGGTGTATGGTGTCAGCTATTTTTTTAAGAGTGTTCATAGTTAAGAGAAAGCGTGTTTACCATTTTAGATCTTGTAGGTGGTAGAGCCACGCTGAAGCTATAACTGGTTTCTGCATGAATGAGTCGGCTCGTCCACGGTAGTACCACTCGACACACAGAAACATCGACGTGAAATAACAGTGCTTGCATTGTTGCGTTTCGTTCGGTCAGTGAGAGCGACGGAATCTCACCTCCTCCTTCCTTCCCATCTTACGCATTCCACAGAAACATGCTGGCAACGCACTTGCGACTTCTCTGGTGTTGCTGGTGTCTATGGATGGCGGTGATCACTTAACATCAGGAGACCAGCCTGTTCCTTTGCCTCCTATGTTATAAAAAATTCGCATTGTCCTTTAACATCCGATGAAGTGTTAAAACATTGAGAGAATACATATTGGCAGAATTGAACATTAATTGTTAAAATCAGTATTCTTCAGAAAATATGTTGTTAAATACTTTATAAGAAGAAAAACTATTTAATGTTAATCGTAGAGAATAAAAGACTTGGGAGTGTCAGATAAAAATATATAAAAAATGAGCTTTATTTAAAAAATAGATACATTATCCTTTTCCATAATGCCCCCATTTACCGTTCCCCCAACCACCCCACGCAGGTTCATGGTTTGTACCGTAAATTCTAATCCCAGGATATCTGGACTGGTATGCGCCGTACCCAGTTCCAGCCAGTGCCGTTTTACCGCAATTTTTCACCAGCTTTGCGAGTCCTGTCACAGTTCCGTAACTACTACTGACCACGCCGACGCCAGGATCATGGCTGCCATAAATACCAGATACGCTGAAAGTCAGAGGGATGTGGATAGCGCGAATGCCGTAGTCGACATTCCTAAATAAAGGCCAGAACGTTTCTGATGTTTTCATTGATTCTTCTCTGAACTCTTTTGCTGGATCTGAAAACATGCTATGATTATTTACTATGTCTTAAGAAGGAGTTTTCGGACGCTATCATGAAAATCGCTGGTTAAACCATATAAGATAAATATGAGGTCAATAAACCTTTTAAAGTGCCTACATAAAGTCCAAGATAATGTACCTATATCGACCTCCTAATTGGCTCACAGTAACTTTATTTATATTCTAGATGATATTAAAAACATAATTGGCCATTTACGACGCTACTTTGATCAATGCAGTAAGTCTAATTCAGGTTTGACTGACCGTGTGTCTAAAAGTTTGTAATAAATTGCCGGAAAAAAACTGATAGTTATTTATCTAAAGATGTCCAATATGGGAGTAGTAGTTACCGGGATGAGAGCAATAGCATATTTTAAATTAATGTTTTTGCTCGTTAGAAAATTGAGACTGTTGAATTCAACATTATGTGATAGTATTTAATAATAATCTCGCTTAATTTTATATTTGTTATATATTTAACATTCTATTAGGATCGTCCATTACTTGTATAACCTGAAAATTAGACAACAAAATGTAATCAAACCGTATCTGAGGAGATATTGGTCAATAAGAATCTGATATCGAGTTTTTTTTATATTAGTGAGTGTATAATTATTATCTATCTAATACTTTTAAACGAGCAATTCACGTATATTTTTATATTGTTATATATTCAGGATCTCAGAAACGGCGTCATCTATTTCCATGAAACTTAGTATTTAGGTAGTTTCGGGGACGATAAATCGGTCTACCTAGATTTCATTCATATAAAACTTTTTTAACTGAGTTTTCAGGCAAAGGGAAAAATATAGCCCGATTATAAAGGTACATTTCGCCGCCGCTGTCAAAACAAAAATAGTTCAGATGGAAATCAGCTGCTTCGAAAATCCGTGTAACCCCAGTTCGAATCCGAGTGACACCAAAAGAGATATATTTTTTTCATAATTTTTTTTTCACAAAGAATTCTAATTTTATGAGGCAAACCTAACAGTTTATTTGATTTAAAAAAAATCTTAAAGAACCAATCTAGGCTTGGTCGCCCAGGTACTTTTATATTAAATACAGATGAAATTTAGTTTAACAGACAGGTTTCGTAGCGCATTGGTGTTAATCGTTATTGAGCTGGACAGGTTGCCGGTTCGAAAATATATACACGTATTAACTAAATGCAATAATTGAAAAACTAGTAGTCCGGTGAAGCTGTTAAGCACTTGCTAGGTCAATAATGTAGTCAGTTCGAGAAAAAAAAACTATAGCATACATTTTTCATGAAGGAGAAGGAAATCTCATCACATGTAATAAAAAACCCCTCACGAAGTTTATTTATAATTATTTAATGATGGCAATTTATTTTATAATTAAAAGGGTATGTACCCTTTTAAAGAGGGAAATTTAACATCTTATACTTTATAGCGACAAATCTTTTTTTAGTAGGTGGTAGAGCCACGCTGAAGCTATTACTGGCTTCAGTATGAATGGGTCGGCTAGCTCGAGGTAATACCACCCTCTCACAGAAAACCGACGTGAAGAACAGTGCTTGCATTGTTGTGTTTCGTTTGGTCAGTGAGAGCGCTTGAGGCCTACCTCCCTCTTTCTTTCTTCCTCTTCCCCCTCCCCCTTCAACACTAATACAGGCTGGCAACGCACTTGCGACACCACTGGTGTTGCAAGTGTCTATGGACGGTGGTGATCACTTAACATTAGGTAACCCAACTGTTCGTTTGTATCCTATGATATAAAAAAAAATCTAAAACAACCATCTCATTATCTCTTACAATTTTAACGTACCTTTATAATAATATGTTTTATTTTTTAACATAGTAGATAAAATGTTATACCATTTTCAATAGACGAAACGGATGAATCTTCTGCGTCACGTTCTATTCTTTCATCTATAGGCAAAGACCACAACTTTGCTGGGGATAAATCAGTGCTGGTCTCCTTTAAAGGTGGATTCGGTGACAGATACATACCTGGATCAAGAATTGCACATTCTAGTAATGCAATAACGTTAAAAATCCATAGTAAATTTATTACCTGAAATAAGAAATTGAACTTACAAGAAAAAGTAAAATAAAAGCAATGATTTATTAAATAGTGGTAGAGGTGTTTTTTATGTTAAAAACTTTTTAAAGCCACTTTATAGATTTGAGAGTAACTGTCGGTATGTATCCTTTTTATTTGTTTAAAATATAAATAAATACCTGGACGATCGAGCCTATAGCTCGGTTGTTTAAAAAACATTTTTAAATTAAAATCAACTGTTAGGTTTGCCTCACAAAATTAGCATTTTTTATCTTTAAAAAAATCATTAAAAAAAGATATTTGTTTTTACTGTCACTCGGATTCGAACTGCGGTTGGACGAATTTTAGAAGAAGCCCGTTTCCATCTGAGCTATTTTTGTTTTGACAGCGGCGGCGAAATTTACCTTTATATTCTAGCTATATTTTTTCATTGCCTGAAAACTCGGATAAAAACTTTTCTATGAATAAATCTAGTTAGATAGATTTATCGTCCCCGAAAGCACCTATATACTAAGTTTCACGTAAATCGCTGACGCCGTGTCCGAGATCCTAAATATATAACAATATAAAAATATACAAGAATTGCTTGTTTAAAGATATTACATTATTGTAACATTATAATATTTGTATCTTTTTTCGATGTTTATTTTTGGTTGTTTATTATTTACTGTTTACATGTCATAACTGTTGTTTATTTTTCGCCAAAACATCGACTTCGACTGCGTGGTAATAGTAATTTTGAGCTAACGTTAACACGCCGCGAGAGATCTCAAGAGGGAATATATCCCGATTTTGAAATATTTTTCATTACCGCTCAGCTCCAATTGGTCTTTGCGTGATGATATATAGCCTATAACTTTCCTCGATAAAAATACAGATAACACTGAAATATTTTTTTAAATGAAAATTCACAAACTTTACCTCTTTATAATATTAGTATAGATAAAAAAAAATGATTACGTGTTCTAAAATGATCACAACATTTACTCTTATTAACCTTGTTAAAAAAACAAGTTATAAAAAATATTACTTACACACATTGTGAGTACAATCAATATATTCACATAAACACTGATTTCATATGAGTGGTATCTATACCCGTTTTTTTTAATTATGTCAATTGAATATGTTATTGTAAAATACTACACAAATTCTAACTAAGGTTTCTCTATTGTATCACACCAAATCCTCAAACTCAACTGAGGCGTTTATGGTATAACGAATATTTTTAAAATTACAACACGACGGTGGTTTGTATAGGGAAAGGCTTTCTCCCACTCTTCGGGATAGGCCAGTTTAAAGTTATTGTCATGTCAAGGTCACTTACTAAGGACGAGAAAGCTCATACGATGTACTTATGAGGCGTGTCATTGACTTTTAGAAGGTCATTTGTATTGAAGGTTATACGTAACAATTTAATTATATAGGTAACGCTGTAATGCTTTTTAATTATCTTAGCTTCTTCTAAATATACCTAGATCAAGTAGTTCCTAAGTATCCATACAAATATTATTGATAGATAAAGTTTGTCACTTTGTGAGGTTGTATTGGGTAATCTGAAGTCGTGGTGGCCTAGTGGTTTGCCCGGTGGAATAATATTGCGATGTCCACAGGTTCGAACTCCGGCAAGTACCAACGAATTGTTCGAAATTCGCGTAAATTTACTAATTTAAATTGGTAACACTATCGGCTAACGGTGAAGGAAAAAATCGTGACGAAATCTGCACCTGAGAAATGTTCTTGTTGTATTACTGTGTATGGGAAAATATAGAACTGTGGATTTTTCAGAGTTTGAAATCGCCAATACGTCGTGGGTTGGTGTGGAGATTACGCCCATACCTTCCTCCGGGAAGAGTCCCATGATCCTGCAGTAGGTCTCTTATAGGCTGATAATAATAAAAATGGAGTAATCTCAGGAACTACTAAACCAAAAGAAAGCCAGGTTATTTGTGAGTGTCATAGGCTATATATTTTTTATGGTAGTCGGATTTGCAAAGTAAGTCGGATTTTTTTTTTTTCTCGAACTGACTACGCTATTGACCTGGCAAGGTCTTTACAGCTTCACCGGACTAAAAGTAAGTCGGAGAAAAGACGATCAAACATAAACGTTTCTAACGAACGCTGCCGTAACGATGAGAGATAATTGGTTGAGTTCTAGGGAAAAGTTGTAGAGTTTGATAATGCCTACAAAAAGTCATCGACAGCATATATCTAACTTTTATATTTAAATCACAAAAAGTAGTTTTTATAAATGTTTGTTTATATTTATATTTATTTATATATATTATATTATATATATTTATATTATTTATATTTGTTTATATTTATTTGTTTGTTTATAAGGGTCAGCCAGTAATATATATGTGTATAGACTCTAATAAAGGTATCTATCTCAAAACTTCAGTTACGTTTATAAGGTACAAATTCTTCAAATATCAATAACTGCAATCCACATAATGGCATTGAACTTTTTTTTTGTAATTCTTTTGTAATTCGAGGCAAAAGAACAGACGCGTCACCTGATGTTAAGTGACCACCGCCGTCCATAGCCACTAGCAACACTAAGGGAGTCGCAAGTGTGTTGCCAGTGTGTGTTTGGAGGGCGAAGGAAGAGGAGGGCACATGGGCCTCCGGCCCTCTTACTGACCGAACGAAACGCAACAATGCTGACACCGTTACTTGACGTCGGTTTTCTGTGAGAGGGTGGTACTACCCCGGACGAGCCGACCTATTGATGCTGAAATAGTTACAGCGTGGCTCTACCACTACTATTATTGTCGTGGATAGATATCGTGGCTTTTTTTTGGGAAATATCAAGTGTTTAAGAAGAAATCTAAAAAAAAAACTGATCGAAACTTATTGAGTAGTTTTTGCGAGATGCGGGCATAACAGCGGACTTTTATCATTTATTTATATACACTAGCTAATAACTGCGATTTCGCCTGCGTCATTTTTTTTTTAATAAATATTTTATGTACAGAAGAAAAAAACATAGATCAAACCGCTTACCGCACTTTTCCACAACAAGAAAATACACTTCTCTGAACGCGAAGTGGTACTTATAAAATCGTAGTTTATTAAACTAATAACTGTATATTAGATAAAGATTTTCGGTGTTATTACAAAAAAGTTAAATACGTATTGAATACTTACTTTAAAAAGGTTACTTTTTAAACGCACTGCTCTCGTTGAATGTTCGTCATTTTGCTCTTTTGTCTCGTTTTGGTTAGGTTAGAGTAGACTTGCGAAAAAAGAATAACGTGAACTTGCCTCGGGCGAGCGCGGTGCATTTAGTACGAGTTCGTCTTGGCGCAAGCGTCGGTTTGTCGACTTATTTTTGTAGTCCGGTGAAGCTGTTAAGACCTTGCTGGGTCAATAGCGTAGTCATTTCGAAAAAAAAAAAACATTTAGTACGAAACCTTTTTAAAGCAAGTATTTAATACGTATTTAACTTTTTTGTAATAACACCGGATAAGACTAAAACAAAATAGATTAAAATGAATCCAGTCGTTTTTGCGTGATATACGCACAACCACAGACCGCTATTTATTATATAGATTATTGTTAGGACAAGGATGTTTGAAAAAAAAAAAAACATAAGTATTTCTAAGTAGATATATAGATTGTTTAATCTTATTGGTAAAACAGACAATGAATCAGTACGTATATTTACTTACAATAATGAATGTTTACATGGGTTTTCTGGGCAGGTTGATGAATCATAACGTATCATAAACTTATTTATGGCGATACAAAGCCATCTAAGACATCTTGTGGTCATTTTAATTACACTTGAGTGTTCTCCGTAGTTTATATAGGTAAATACATGACCATGTATAGCGTAAGGTCGAATTATTAACTATTGTATACATAATCAATATTTGACTTACATAGGTACTATTATGTTCATATTATTATTTTAGTTTATTTTTTTTATAACTTTTAGTCGTTCTTTTTGTAGTAATTGCACTGTAAACTCTTTATATCCTCGTTCGTTATAACGAAAAACTTTCTGTAATGTAGATATTAGTTCAATTTGGTTGGTTTACCATAAAACCATTCATTAGTTCTCAAAGCTCTGTGTAACAAAAACTCCTTAGAACGAAAAAAATACGCAGTCCTTTGAAACTCGTTATAAAGAGTTTACATTGTATATTGAACTGGTTAATTTATATGTACACGGACTATATTCTATAATCTAGGAAAGTATTATTCACAACTAGCTGACCAGCGCAACTTCGTCTGCACCAAATCGATTATCACCGGTTTCAATTGTATTTTTAAGCGCGAAAACTTTTAATACACCTTAAACTCGATTGCAGCCACACCTATCCAAATCTATATTTCCAAACTATCCAATCTATTAAGTGTGTCTCCAATCTATTGTAAATCCAAACTATAAAGGGTCTCACTCAAACATATATCCAGATGGTATGTGAGAAATCGTTTAAAATAAGCCTAAAACCCGTTCGTTCTTCTTCCGAGTTTAACTAAGATAAAAACTAACCTACATATATTGGCGGTAATGTAAAAAAAAGCTTGAGGGGTCTATGGACCCCTGGTTGGAACGAAATTACTTTCCCGTTTTTGTAGGCGTTTACTATACAGTCAGTATAGTTTACATTATAAAATATAAAGTTGATACAGTTAAATTGTAAATTAAACGATAAAATATATTTATAACATAAATAGTGATAAATTAAACACTGAATGATCTGTGATAATCAAGTTAATAAAAGTTAATACATCGATAGGTAAAATACTTGAGTTGGCTTGCTATTGAAATAATTTTTTTATGTATTTATGTATCATATATTTACTCTCTCTCTCCTTTTCTCTATCACGACACTTAACCTACTGCACATAAACTGCACATGCATAATAAGTAAATTTGAATAGGATAGGAGGGTAGCCGCGGGGAAAACTAGTTACAATTTAAAACCTTACAAATTAATAAATGGAAATATATTTATTCTTCTATTTTGTTACAAAATTAAAAAGTTTTTTCAAAACATATCGAGTATGAATTAATGGCCATATCTGCGATTTTTATATTGCATGTATTGAGTATACTGATGATGCCAACCAGGATTTGCGGATTCTTGAGGCTCTAAGATGTCAGGGTCCGCAAGGTCGATGGCTGCCGCTGATGTGTAAGCCATTAGGGCCCATACTATCATCATTAGGTACTTCAACTAAAAAAGAAAAAATAACAATAACCAACATTTGCATACTTAAGAATGGGAACCTATTTGGGAAACTTTTTGAAGTAAAACTTCTTTATGCACGCTTGACTTGGGGAGTAAGCTGGTAAATGCGTGTCGAGAGCGTTACGAAAAGTGTGATAGGGCGAGACGAACGGAAGTTGAGAGGGAGATGTATGTTAGTGAAGATAGCCTATACTTAGTAATACCCATAATAAATTTGAATATTAAAAAAATGTATATGTATATATTGAAGGCGGTAGAGTCACGCTGAAGCTATGACTGGTTTCAGCATGAATGGGTCAGCTCGCCCGGGGTAGTACCTTACAGAAAACCGACGTAAAGTAACAGTGCTTGCATTGTTGCATTTCGTTCGGTCAGTGAGAGCACCGGAGGCCCACCTAACCTCCCCTCGCCACTCCCTACTTCTCTCCACTTACCCTTTCTTCCAAACAAAGGCTGACAACGTACTTGCGACTCCATTGGTGTTGCAAGTGTCTATGGATGGCGGTGATCACTTAACATCAGGTGACCTGTCTGTTCGTTTGCCTCCTATGACATAAAAATGTATATATTGTACACACATACAGATGGAGTTAAAGAAGTTTTACTAAGCCAGTGTGGCTTAGTGTGGAGAGAAAAAAGTAGTGACTTTTTTATGTTGTGTATGTAATTTTCAGGATAAGGATGGTATGAAAAAAAATCGTAGAAAAGATAAAAGTTTGAGTTAAACATACCTACATAAAAAAGAGAGTGAGTGAGTGATATTACCCTCTGTAATAGAGAAACTGAAAAAAAAAAACATATTAACGTCCTGCTTTTTAGTTGCCATTTTATCTCCTTCTTTCTTCTTTATTTTATTTTTAGCAATTAAATTTCTATATAGTATATTATTACTGACATTATAGAGTATGTAATGATATTACAAGTTTCTTGCGATCATTTTAATGAACTAATAATATGGTGGCCACCTTGTTAGAACTTTCTAGGGTATATTTGTGGCAAATCAGATTCCAGGTTCCGTAGTATTATTTCCTATCCAATTTACTAGTGCACAATAATCAAACTATTTCGTAAAACACCACCAATATTACATAATATACAATCAAATAACACAAGATTATGAAAAATATAAAATCTACTACATGACAGATCCCGCCAAAAACTTATTTTATTACATGGTTGTATTATAAAGAGAAACTTTTCTAGATTTGTTTTGATTAATTGTGTTATTGGGAAATAATTTAGATTTAACAATAATATATAAAAATAAAATATTTGTACTTACAAAGTTCATGTTTGCAATTCTGGCAGAATAGTGCCAGTTATCTATCAGATTTCGAATTATATATACGACCTTTAAGCGGAAAAGATAGAGGAAAATGTAGGAATAAATTAATAATGATACCTACATCAATAAAAAACGGTTAAATGTGCTTCAGTTCATTTTAAAAATCAAAGTTATAAAGTTTTAATAATAGTATGAATATCGTTTTAAAATATTGTTTTCACACATTTTTGTGTGTTTTACACAATTGCAAACTAAACATAATTTGTACTAGACAGATATTTGTACTAGGCAGACACAAGGAGTTATCTATATATTAATACGTGAAGCAAAATCTTTGTACCCCTTTTTAACCTATTTCCCGTGAACGGGTGAACTTGAAATTTGGCGTAGTTAAAGTTTATATGGCGGAGAAGTATAGAAAGCTGTTTATTTTAAATAAAATGCATTAGAAGTACATTAATTAAAATATGCATTACTCACACTACTGCTTAAATTTTACACAACATATACTCACATGTAAATAAAAAAGACATTTTGACAGCCGTCAATAATTAAGAACTTCAAAAAAGGTTGTTAAGGAGGTTGCTATGCTCGACTGTATGTATTTTTTAACTCTTACGTTCGAATTACCATTTTTCATTTCATTTCATCCAGTTTATTATTTTTTATGGTGAACTCACTTCAAATGATGATTTAATAAATGAGCCAAATATTACTTTGTATAATCAAAATAAGAATTTTGTTCATAAAAGTAATCCATGACTTAGACCTCCGCGGTTACAATGTTGCAATTCAACCTCATGTAGCAACAAAAAAGAATTTATTTTCAAAAGCTAATGATAGTATTAAAAAATCTTTGTCTTGGATTCACCATTTAATTGTATTGTGGATCCATTACTTTTCTAAACGATGATACTGGGTATATCACTATTTCTCATAATGAACAGACTTCATTTAATCCAATATCACCCAGAAATACCACCTAACCATGGTTTTGTTTAAAATTAATTGAAAATTGTGTCATGGGTTGCGATAAATTTCTTTATTTTCGTAAAGTTATGTTTGCTTAAAATTTGAGAGCTTTACCACATGATTTTTGTTTCAAATTTATAATTAATTTCAGTTTTCATTTACACATAGATTTTTTTAATGTTTATATAATTAAAGATCAGGGCAAATAACTGAAAAGCCTGAAAACCTTTGATTATAGAAGTCGCGATTTTTGCACAAAACAGGCGACAGCCCAAGCCGACGTGTGCCGTGCACCCTTGTGTTAGTCGCTCAAATATCCCAAATCGGCTGAGTGCCTTTAGCTTTCGCCTCAATAGTTCGGTGAAGCTGTAAAGACGTTTCCAGGTCAACGCGTTTTCATTTCGAAAAAGTTAACGCATATAATTATACATATTATTATATTGTTATATTATGTGATAAACATAATTATTGGAACAATGCAAAACTTGTCAGACAGGAAACTTGGTTGAAAACGACTGTAGCCGAGTATACACGATTCTGTACTTTATTTAAATGAGCCTGATGGCTTCACTTTTGTTCACTATTCAACACACTTACATGAGTATCCTCTTGAAAAAACTGGTGTTGTCTTGACACGGTACGCGAGAAAGAAATAGGAAGAGGTTCTTGCCGTTTTGTATTTTAGAACAAAAACAAAAAAAAAACAACAGATTATAATATTATAAATTTATTCAATAACTAAATAACCCATTTCACATGTACCTACCATGTCATTTTAAGAACAAATAGAATAAACAAATTTAAAAGAAAAAAAAAATATTTTGAGTGAAACTAACGGCCGTATTTGCGGCGATTGTACCGGTTATTCCAGCCTGGGTTTGCGGAGTCCTGAGATTCCAAAGCTTTTGGTTCTGTGTTAGTAGGGGACGTTGCTGAAGCGAAGGCCAGCAGGGCCCATACGATTAGTATTACGTACTTTAACTGAAATAGAAAGAAACACTTCTATTGCCGTTTACTTTACAATTGACCTGCAATAATCCGACAGATGTTTACAAGGCGATGACAGATTACAGAATTTGTCGAATTATAGCATGATACAGCAGACTATTTATTGTTCGGATTTTTTTATTATCTCGTAATTCCACAAATTATATATCGAAGTCGCAAGATTCTATATGTGCTGCAAAACATACAACATAGAATGTAGACGTCTAAGCAACTTAATTATAATCATCACAAGACTGTAAGAGATCCATTGCCGAGCCGTAGGTTCCTGGAGGAAGGTATGGGCATAATCACCACGCCAGCCCACGGTGTGTTGGCGATTTTAATGTTCCGATTACTGTGTTTGCCCATAAAAAAAGAATTATAGGGACGGGGGAAAGGGAGAGGAAGAAAACAGGGGCGAGGGGAGAGGAGGTGGGCCTTCAGCACTCTCACTGACCGAACGAAACGCAACAATGGAAGCAACGTTACTCCACGTCGGTTTTCTGTGAGAGAGTGGTACTATCCCGGACGAGTCGACCCATTCATACTGAAACCAGTTATAGTTTCAGCGTGGTTGTACTACCTAAGAAGAAATTAGTAAATATGCGTGAATTCCGAATATCCGAACATCCCGGAGTTTGAACATTAGATATCCGATTGATATCTTACCGGTCAAAGTCCCCGACGACCGAGTTTATCTAATAACAAAATAATTAATTCAATAATTAACGTTAATACTATATATATAGCTCTTACAAAAAAAAGGATACCAGTTCACTAGACAAACACTATCAATGATCTAGCACTGCACAAAAATAAAATGCGAAATATCAATATAACCTAGAATACTTACAACGTTCATGTTCGTAGTTCTGGAAGACCAGTGCATGTCTTGCGTCTGGAGTGGGGTTATATATATGATATCGTAGCGGAAAAAACGAATAAATTGTTTGAATTGATTGTTAGGTACACAAAAACTGATTTTGTAACAAAAAATTGACATACAGTGTTTTATTTGCGTTCTCATAGTAGACTAACTTGTCGTAGTGGTTCCTCCTGCTTCATAGTTTAATCTCCGTAGTCTTTTAGCTGTGTGTTAATTGTTTGTAGGTGATAGAGCCACGCTGAAGCTATTACTGGCTTTAGTATAAATGGGTCGGATCGCTCGAGGTAGTACCACCCTGTCACAGAAAACCGACGTGAACTAACAGTGCTTGCATTGTTGCGTTTCGTTCGGTCAGTAAGAACGTCCGAGGTCCACCTCTCCTCACATTTCCCATTTCCTCTTCCCCTTCCCCCCCATCCCTGGCTGACAACACACTTGAGACTCTCCTGGTGTTGCAAGTGTCTATGGACGGTGGTGATCACTTAACATTAGGTGAATCACCTATTCGTTTGCCACCTATGATATAAATAATAATAATAATAGATTTATTAGAATGAAGAGATGATGGCTTGGAGGTTCTTTGAAAGAGTCTTTATTAGCAGATATTTTTGGTGAATAACAACATCACGATTTTTTTTTTATATCATAGGAGATAAACGAACAGATGGATCACCTGACGTTAGGTGATCACCACCGTCCATAAACACTTGCAACAACCAGGGGAGTCACAAGTGCGTTGCCAGCCTGTGTTTGGGAGGAGGGCGGGGGGACAGGAAGGGAAGGAGGAAGAGGAAGGGTACGTGGGTCTCCGGCTCTCTCACTGACAGAACGAAACGCAACAATGCAAGAACTGTTACTTCACGTCGGTTTTCTGTGAGAGGGTGGTGCTTCCCCGGACGAGCCGACCCATTCGTCCATTCGATGAAATTATAGAATGTTGTTACGGCTTTTTCTAAGCCCACCTGGCCAATTATCAATATCAAGTAAAAAATCTGTTGCCAAGTACCTAATAAATACCAAAGAAAACTTGATAGTATCACCTGTGACAGGGAAGTTGAGGGTTAGTAGCTTAATCTGGCGCTTGTATGGAGATGTTACGAGGAGTGAGTCCCAACTCATAAGTACATATATACCTAAATGTGGACGGATATAGTAGTACAGGAAAGAAAAGGAAATTCACCTGATGTTAAGTGATCACCTCCGTCCATAGACACTTGCAACACCAAGGGAGTCCCAATTGCGTTGCCAGCCTGTGTTTAGAGGAGGGAGCAATAGGAAAGGAGGAGTAGGAGATGAGGAGAGGAGATGCAGGAAGAGGAGGGGAAGTGGTCCTCCGGCGCTCTCACTGACCGAACGAAACGCAACAATGCAAGCACTGTTACTTTATGTCAGCTTTCTATGAATTCGCGTAAAAACATTTAAAGGGTGTTACCACCCAGGATGAGCCGAACCATTCATGCTGAAACCAGTAATAGCTTCAGCGGGGCTCTACCACCTATAAAGGTAGGATATGAACGATTTACATGCACACACTGGAACAGTAGCAATAGACTGTTCGGGTTTAGTCTTTTAGTAATCGCTGTAACTGATCATTATGATGCAGATAATGAATAAGTTAAAATTATCATTTGATCTTCATTCCTCGTGAAAATGTGAGCTAAGCTAAGCTATGCTTTAGGGCGTGAATTAACGAATTAAGTATACGAGGTACAGTCAAACGTTAAGTTACTCATATATATATATATATATATATATATATATACCATGTATTCATGTCCAAAGAAATTCAAATCACTTGACGTTACTTCCCTAATTTTTGTGTATGGCTATCATAAGGTTTCTAAGAAATATTACTTTTTTATATATCATTAGTTTTTGTTGTTTATTGATGTTAAATGTCTTGAATAATTGGGAAGTAGTAGGTAGAAATTTTAAAAGAAAATAATTGTATGCATGCAAGTAAAAAGAAATGATATTACAATATAATATATCTTCATCGCCAGGTACCTATTGTCGCAAATTTGATTCGAAGAAGTCTTACTGCTAAGAAAGCCCGCCTTAACTAAATTAGCTTGAAGATAGTTCTCTTACTTTGGGTTCTTATGCAGAAATATCCATTGAAAATTACCATTAAACCCCATATGGAAAAGAGTAATGGTATTTGATCAAAACAATACTATGAAAAGTATTAAGGGGTTGTGTGAAAAATTATAGTGTATAAAAGGTGTGAATACTTTTGTTGTTTTTTTTCCGAACTGACTACACTATTGGCCAGCTTTATCGGACTACGTGTGAATACTGCGATGAAATCTGACAATGATGGTGGAAGAGAAAAATATTTTATGTCGATCCTAATTAGATGGGATAATGGTATGAGAGAACTCCTGTGTTTCTCAAACAATTAGTAAATGTAGACGAGCTATACTATTATGAACAAAAAAATGGGAATAGTTCGTTTTTTCCTTCACAAGGAAACTTGGAATATTACTGAGTTATGCTGGAATACCAATCAATATGTTTTTTTTTTAATTTTGAATGATAATTTTGACAGTTCACAGTAGGGATTGAATAAAGTATAATCAAAAAATGAATCTATTCGATTATCGACTGTTATTGTCGCAAAAACCCGGTATCGATTTATGCACATAAGTTTTTATTTTCCCTGGGGTGCTTTTTCTGACACAGAATAGTAAGTGGTTTTTTATCTTAATATATGTAATTGCATTTACATAGAAAAAACATCGCAAACTAGATACTTCGTCTTTAATGAGAATTTGTTATTAAATATATAGAAATATTATCGAAGCACATTAGAAAATTAATAAATATTATGAAATTATTACGGGATGCGGCTTGTCGTGATATTTTAATTCTAGTTTAGAAGCCCTTCTGTCAGTCCTTACTACAATATTGCATCACATCCTGGGGCAATGCTTCTAAAACCGTTCTAATAAAACTAGAAAGGACCTAAAGGTCTCTCCAGAAAGTTATTTTTAGAACAACTTATTGATACTTCACAAGAAATCTCTATGAAGAGTCCAAAGTCCTTACAGTGCGACAACTGAAGAAACACTTTTAATCAGCTAGTTCGGTGAAGCTGTAAAGATTTTTCCAGGTCGACAGCGTTTCAATTTGGAAAAAAAAAATTAATTAACCGAGAATTAAGAGAAATAAAAGCAAGTGTCACAAAATGGTTATTATCTTTATCATACGGGGAGATTCGTAGGTGGTAGAGCCCCGCTAAAGCTATTTTTGATTTGAGCATGAATGGGTCGGCTCCTCCGGGGTAGGACCACCTCTCTCACAGATAACCGACGTGAAATAACAGTGCTTGCATTGTTGTGTTTCGTTTGGTCAGCGAGAGAGTCGGAGGCCCACGTCCCTCCCTCTTTCCTGCTTTCCCTTTCCTTCCCCTCCCCCTTCTCCCACATACAGGCTGGCAACGCACTTGCGACGTCCCTGATGTCGCTAGTGTCTATGGACGGTGGTGATCACTTAACATCACGTGACCCACCAGTTCGTTTGCCTTGTTTTGGTATAAAAAAAAAAGATAGAAAACATTCTTTATATCTTTTCGTAAATAGAAACACGAAATGAATATAAATACAACTTTAAAGTCAATTTACAAACCTACCCACACTTTTCACTACCGGCTTAAATATAGTAACCGTGTGTATTTGTGTCTTTGAGGTATTCAAATTGTGTAATATTAACAGTTTAATATATGTATATCTTCGTTATATGTTTTAAATTTTATTAATGTCAATTGTCTAATAAGTAAGCCACTTACGGCACTAACAAGAAATAAAGTTTGTAATGAATTTTTGGTCGATTACCTACGACACAGGATTCATTTCCTAGTGTGGAAATCTACAGTTGATTTTTATGTCGTGTGTATCATTTTTGTTAAATTAGAACCTGTTATTTTTTACCTTATTTTAAGCTACAATTAACCCTTTTCGAGATATTTAATTTTTTCTCCTAAGACGGTTAGCAGTTGAAAACATTGACGAGAAAATGTAATTGCATAGATAATTGCAAATCTGGACTGTCCAAAACCTATAAGTGTTTTAGCTCAATAAAATCGAATGAAGATCTTATGACGCACTGGTCAAAAGACTGTTGGCAGCATAAATTTAAAAAAAAATATCGTCTTTATTATAATATTCGATAGACTTTAACAAAACAAGTTATGTAATGTAAAAGTATAATTTTAAATATTTGACTAGATTTTTAAAAGGATGACCCGCTACTTTGAGATCCGTCTCTTAAATAAAAAATCAGCCAATTAAATAAATTAAGAAATAATAAAATATTTTTGTGGTTGTTTGATTTACGAGATACTGATATACTACGGTAAATGGGCGGTAGAGTTTTTGGCGGGATTTCAGTCTGTCATGTAGTGGATTTTATATTTTATTCATAATCTTGTGTTACTTGACTCTATATTGTGTAAAGTTGGTGGTGTTTTATGTAATATGGTTAGTTTATTGTGCATAAGTGAAGTGAATGGAAAATAATACCACGGAGCATGAAATTCTGAGGTGCCACAAAAACTCCCTGGAGGGTTCTAACAAGAGATCCACCATCTTGTTAGAATATTCATTAACACGACGCTTGATATTGTAATGATCGCACGACGCTTGTAATATTATTGATTACTCGACAATGACAGTAATAGTCTGAAAGATTGATTGCCAAAAATAAAGTTAAAAAAAAATGGGCGGTACCAAGCGATGAAGTACGATATTATTTCTACTACATATTGTTACTGAAAAATACAATACTCTATAGGTGTGAGCTGTCAAAAATATTATCCCAACTTAGAAGAGATATAGGAAATCATACGAGATTCACATTTTGTAACGTACAATAACCACCTATGAACTGAAAAATTTATTACGCAATTTTTTGAAGACATTTAATTCTTTCATTAAATAAGTTTATATTTTTGATAATGATATCATGGATACTGAAATTAATTAAATGAAAACAAAAACAGCAATTACGAATAATATTATGATAATGAATTAAATACTAAATTACAAAATGTAGTTATTGTGTTTTACGATCCATAGCAAACGATGATTCATTTTTTAATACGACTAGATTTATTTATTATCTCATTAGAATTACAATCACGAACTATTAAACGGATAAATACCAATTCATGATCTCGTGTTTTTGAATTTTGAAAACCACTAATAAGAAGTCTATACTAATAATAGTATTATATAGAGGTAAACTTTGTGAGGTTGTAGTGGGTAATCTCAGGAACTGCTAAATCGATTTTGAAAATTCTTTTACCAATGAAAAGTTACATTATTTGTGAGTATCATAATAAGCTATATAACCCGAAGAATAAAAAATAAACTTATTTGTGTTAGTCGGATTTTCAATGTACCTAAGTCGAAGAAAAAACGGTCGAACGAAAACGTTTCTTACAAACGCTACTTTACCGATGAGAGATATATGATTGAGTTCTTGACAAAAGTAGTAGAGCTTGATGATGCCTACAAAAATGTCATCGACAGCATATGTCTACCTTTTATATGTGTAAGTCACAAAAGTATTTTTTTATATAAAAAAAATTAAATTGTTAATTGATGTTTATTGGTCACTAGTCTCTTCCCGAGACTTCGTTCGTGTGGAATAGTCACTTTGGGCTAATGCTAACACGCAGCGGAAGCTCTCAAGAGGAAAAAAAATATGAAACATTCTTTATTGGTGTTCCGCTCCTATTGGTTTTATATATAGCCTATAACCATCCTCTATAAATGAGCTATATAACATTGAAAGAATTTTTCAAATCGGACCAGTAGTTACTGAGATTACCCCTACAACGTCACAAGCTCACAAACTTTACCTCTTTATAATATTAGTATAGATATTATCAACAACGGTTATGAATTCTTATCAAAATACATAGCACTCAGTACTAACGAAATCACATAAGAATGTTTACCGCCCAACGAAGTGGCGTCGGTCGGCGGTTCAGCTAGTAATCTTCCGAATATTATAAATGCCAAAGTGGGTTAATCTGTTTAATTAATTGTTACGCTTTCATGGTTTAATTGGAAACTGATCATTATATTTTAGACACACGAACTCAGAGCTATAAAGGACTTAGGTTACCTTTTATTCCGAAAAACATTGTTCCCAAGAGATAAATCGAATCTACACTAACGCGGACAAAGCCGGAGACAATAGGTAGTAGTTATATAAGTATACCTGATTTTCATTGTGAAGGTCGATGAGATATAACCATAAACAACTGGTTTATAGGAAGCCATAAATGACTACATCTATGACAAATCCTATGAGTAATTATGTTGTTTTTATATACCCGTTGTAATAATATCTTTGAGAGGTTGCATCTAACAAAGTATAAATGTATTAAATTGTTTATTATTTCAATTTTAAATGTAATTGAGTGGATTCGTATGTGAACGATGGTGATGTCTCGAATTGACTGCTTTCTGTGCGTCTACTAATAATGATTGTATGATGTTAATATATATGTTGAAAAAATGTACCCGATCGAGTTTCTTGCCGGTTTTTCTCGATGACTTGGCTGTTATCCGAAACGGTGGCCGTTTTGACGTTCATAAGTGCCGTTTATAAAGTGAATAAAGTGTTTTGATGTGATTTGAATATTTTTTTTCTTTTGATACATACTAAACTTAATTTTGTCATTTGAGTATTGTTATAGAAGTAGGTTGAAGAACATGATATTCTTTTCTTCTTTTTTGTAGGTGTTAGAGCCAGGCTGAAGCTATTACTGGTTTCAGCATGAATGGGTCAGCTCGCTCGGGGTAGCACCACCCTCTCACAGAAAACTGACATGAAAAACAATGCTTGCATTATTGCATTTCATTCGTTCAGTGAGAGCGCCGGAGGCCCACCTTCCCCTCTTCCCTCCCGTTCCTCCCTCTTCACCCGTCCCCCAAACCCGCAAACACAGGCTAGCAACGCTTTAGCAACTCCCCTGGTGTTGCTAGTGTCTATGGATGAGGGTGATCACTTAACAACAGTTGACTCGCATGTTCGTTTGCCACCTATGACATAAAAAAAACCTTGGCCATTCTGAGTTGACACAAATCATTTTCCTCTTCCACTCTTCTCGGTCTGCTATCATTTACAAATTTAATGCACATATCATTCTTAACACAATTCATCTATCTTTTGTCGTATTCTTCTAATACTATATACAACCATTTCCATAATTGTGAAGTAGTAATGTTATGTTAATTACTTTTTGACTTTATTGAGTAAACTGTGATTTAGTTATTTGTTCTAGTATTTTCTACTACATATGAGGATATTTTAAAAGAAATCAGTTTCTGTGTCAATCTGCTTCGAAGCCCTTATACCAGGTCCTAATAATTAGTAGTGAAACTATAGTTTTTTAAAGCAAATAGTAATTGTCTTTTTTCTTGAAGTGTGTATATATATTAGCTAACTAACATGAAAACATGTTATCGTCTTCTAATCATTGCTTAGATTAAATGTATCAAATAGTTACTACAATTATTCGAAGAAGCATTTGAAAATATTTGTGTTTTTATTGATCTGCAAATTACCTATAATTCTATTTCAATCCGATAATGTTCCTTTTTTTTTCTCGAACTGATTACGCTATTGACCTTGCAAGGTCACTACCCGACAATGTTCCTGTTTTTTCAATGTGTAAGCTATTATCTAAGTGTATTGACTGTAATCATGTCACATCAAAGCGTGATTGTACAAAAAAATTCTACAAAAAAAAAATTGCGGATTTTTTTGTATTTGTGGTTTTTAATTAATTAGACTTGAGTAAATCGAAATATACATTTTAATGTAGGACGTTATTTTAATAACTATTTAAATAATTTTCAAATGAAGTTAAGGTTAAAGTGTCTGAATAAATATGGAGGAGGCCATTACGCGAGAAGAGGTCTGATCAATGGTAATAAAGATAGCCAGGACTGCGTTTAATTGAATCTATATAATTTTCAAAACTTTTGCTAACTTGTGTAGGTTATGCAGTATACTTATGCAGTTTACTTTTAAAATGTATGTAATATAAAAAATTTGAGATCGGAAATAAATGGGATTTATTAATTTTCAAGTACATATTGATTTATATTATATTTAAAATAATAAAATTTGTATGAAATAATTATTTGTGATATAAATCTTTTCGTGTGTATTACTTAGAAACAAACTACTATATACATTAAGGGGAAGTTGTAAGATAAATGTAGGAGTAACTCACTGAAAGGATCCAGATTCACATATAATGAAACTTTTCAGTAGGTGATAAATAATAATGATAGAATTATATCTTGTGAACAAAGCTGTTGGTATTGGCTGAATGTAAATAAATTTGTATTTTATGTTAAAAAAGAAAATACAAAATTTAGAACTATCAATTCGATATATTTTATAAATTTTTATATTTTTTTACAATAATTTTCTGTATACAAATTTGTGTGGTGACATTTACTTTCAGATCAAATATGAATAGGTTAAATTTATTATTCATGTTGCACATCATTTGTGTATCTGTGTATTTTCATTTTTCATTCATCACAGATATTAATACCGATTATTGAATACTTAAACGCTATCTAGAATATTAACGGCCCCATCCATAGCCGCCACCATATCCAATGCCACCTCCGTAACCCCAACCACCGCCTTGTCCCCAGCCACCTCCCTGACCCCAACCGCCTCCGCGGCCCCAACCACCGCCGCGGCCCCAACCGCCTCCGTAACCCCCGCGACCCCGTCCACCCCAATGGGATTCCTCAGGTTGAAGAGTTTCCTCCGCTGGTTGAGCAGACTCTACGTTTAGTTGTGGTTCGGCGGGTAATGCTGATGCGTATGCCATGCATAAACACATCGCTAATGCAACGTAGAATATCTGTAAATATATATAATTTATAAAGGATCGTTAAGGTATATTGTCTCTTGTAATTTCAAATTTGTTTTAATGTTGTTTATACTACATAAAATGGTAATATAAAAAAATTAAAAGATTAATAATTATCATTTCAAATCTTGTTCCAGGAATGATGATGAGTATACCTATATAAAAATCATTACTAGGAATCGAAAATTAAAGAACTATTTTCAAAATAATTTCTCGTGTAAATAATTTATTTTATTTTGGAAAAATGTACTTGATTCCAAATATATTATTCTCTAAATCAATCCTATTTCGATCATTGCATTAACAGTTTACGTTATAAATATTTGTAATTTAATAATTACAAAGTAAAGCGTATACAGGACTTTTTGTCGGGATTTTAGTATGTCATGTAGTGGATTTTATATTTTATTCATAATCTTGTGTGATTTGATTCTATATTTTGTAAATGTGGTGGTGTTTTACGTAATATAGTTGGTTTATTGTGCATAACAATTTATGTGCAATAGAATATTGAAATATTCAAACGACGCTTGTACAATAATATTAAATACACGATAATGGCAATAATATTCTGAAAGATTGGATGCCAAAAATAAATTTAAAAAAATGTATATAGAATTTTAAAGTACATGTAAATATAATATAATTTTAATAATCAATTTAAAAAAATCATAAAGATATTCGAACATGTTCGTTATAGAAGAGGTTATTCTCAAAATAAAAAAAAAAAACAAATAATAATAGAAAACAATTCTACTTACGGTGTTCATTTTGTCAGATTCTGTACTACAATGCTGGAGTCTGAGATCTGTTGAGACCTATTTATACGAGGCAGAGCAAACACGCCGTTCTGACTAAGCACGGGTAAATAACCGGTGATATATGTAGTTGTATACACAATATATGTCGATTTGTTGAAGACATAAAAGTTTTCGAGACGCTACGCAAATGTTATTATTCGTACAAACAAAGTAGCCAGTTGTCGCGTTTATCCCTCTGAGAATTATTTCGTGAATTACATATTTATAACAAAAATAATATTAATCAGGAATTTATAACATCATTGTATAAATTAAACTATTATTTTATGTGACCATTATACGAATAACAAATATGAAAAACAGTTAACATTACACCTAATAAAGATAATATAAAACCAATAATTAAAAATAAATATTCAGGATTAAAGCAGTGATATGACGAAGGGTTTTAAATTCAACTGTATATTTGAAAGATATTAAACTGGGGTATAAAAAATATCCATTTTATAATGTAAATGTCTAAAAATTACATTTGAAGTAATGCTCAGAGATTTTCGTGTTCCATCCGCATTTTTTTTTATGTCACAGGATGCAAACGAACAGACGGGTCACCTGATGTTAAGTGATTACCGCCGTCCATAGACCCTTGTAACACCAGTGGAGTTGCAAGTGCGCTGCCAGCCTGTGTTTGGGGGAAAGGGTAAGGGGAGAGGAGGAGGGAGGGGCGAGAAGAAGGGAGATGGTCCTCCGGCACTCTCACTGACCGAACCAAACGCAACAATGCAGCACTGTTACTTCACGTCGGTTTTCTGTAAGTGGGTGGTACTACCCTGGACGAGGCGTCCCATTCACACTGAAACCAGTAATAGCTTCAACGTGGCTCTACCACCTATAGACCTAGATTAACGTACGTTCAAATCTTTGTAAATGAGCCGGATTTTTTGGTATAAGAACCCATCGTGACAAAACTATGGCGTGATAGAACAGTTTTCTTTTTCTAAACCCTCTTAGCTGTTTAACGTTCTTAAGTTATAAATCTGTCAATAATACTATGGGTGCTTATTCTGGCAACTGCATTTGTGAGCCCGTCTCTCTGTAGGCTTAGTATATCTATCATTGTAGTCCACATAGTAATTTGTCATCAGGTAAGGTCTGGCAGACGAGGGTTTACCATCTTTGACACCTCAGACGGTAGTCAGGGCCTCTTAGAGGGCCCACACCTGTCCGGGGAGCAGACGCAGTGCCAGTCGGCAGACCCTGCTCCTCCGCTAATAAGATGTATGAAGGCACCATGGGGTTTTAGTCCGCGCATATCGGACATAACCCATCCTTAGCTGCCCTACGGGAAGGGTATCTGTTAGGGATCTCCCCATGTTACCCATCTCCCCTCCCATCTCATCTCCTCTCTCTTCCTCTGTCCTCTAACCCCTCCCCTTTCTTTCCATTCCTCCGAACACAGGCAACGCATTTGCCATTCTTCTGGGGTTGTTAGTGTCTATGGACAGCGGTGATCATTTAACAATAGGTGACCCGCATGTTCGTTTGCCTCCTACATGATATAAAAAAAAGTAAAAAAAAGGCAGATGATAAAACTTATAATAGTGTATGAATATATGGTACTAAGTCTAAGATAAAAGTAGTCCTGAACTTGTCACACTAGATTATTACGCTTGGGAGCTATTAGTGCATTCGATACACAGCAGTGGGAATTGTTGCTTTGGGACAGCAACGGTGTTAATACAGTTAAACAAGTTGCACAACTTTTATCAAATTTGCGAAAAAGTTATGTATCTAGATTTATATTTTGTAGATTTTCTATACAACCTTTTTAAGCAGTTTATAAACGTATAGGATCTAATCTCATTAACAAATCTAAATTCATTTTATCATGCTCTTATTGATTAAATCTGATTGGTTTTGATAATTTTATTTCATCGAATCTATTTAATATACTTCAAAATAACTGAAACAAATATGTATATTAATGATTCCTTTTACAGACAAATAATTAGTTATACATATCTTTTATTTCAGATTGATTCAGACGTGATTTTCTTAATAGACAGCCCTGTCCTAGTTATCAATTTTATGTCGCACAGGTTTTTATAAAACAAAAAAAAGTGTGTATGTACTTATGTACACGCGTTAGAAGTTGTACTTCTTTGGCTTAACAAGATAAAAATCTTTTCAAAAATTGTATCTTTTGCCTTATTCTACGTTTGTAGAAAAACGACACACAATATGTACACATACACTTTCGTCATTATGGCCGGCATGACAGCGGCGACCGGCGATGGGTAATCTGTCTCTCGGTGGTTGCCGATGTTTTTGGATTGTACTATGCTTAACATCAGGCTTAGTGCAGTCACTTTGTCGTGCTCCTATAAAAAAAAAATAGAAAAAGGGTATTGAATACATTGAAAGTTAAAAAAAAAAAACAAATACAAAGAAACAAAATGTTGACTACAGCTAACTTCATGGTGTCGGTTTTTCGTGACAGTGTGCGCGTGTATTGTAAAAATTTACTCTCATCATTTTCCGCTAACGCGCCAAAAGAAGTATAACTTCAAAATTGACACCCAAATTTATAATAATCATGTAATTAACAAAAACCATTGTCTATTGGAAATTCGAACCTAAAACTGTCAGGGTGATAATGTCTAGATAATCGCTTAACCGCTGCGCCATAAGTGGAGTCAAGGTACAAGTATTGTTAACGGCATATAATATTTTATTGCCGTAAACAAACAACAAACATGGAAGATTATTGTTAATAATTATTTGTGCAAACAACAGCTCATACATATTCTTCTCATCGAGTTTGAGTCCTAAATATCATGTTTTCATATGGCATGTGACTAATGTGGCTATTAGGTATAAATACTTTCTTTAATTATACCTATATGGGTATTTCCATTATTTTTGTGTTAATTTAGATTTGCGTCAATCCCTAATAGAGAAACTAATTATATTGAATGTTTTTTTTTTCGTAATGACTACGCTATTGACCCAGCAAGGTCTTAACAGCTTCACCGGACTACTAAGGCGAGCTCTTAAGGCATTTTATTTTGGCAACCAGCTCAAGGGTGCACGGCACACCTCGGCTTGGCTGTTGTCTGTTGCATGCAAAATCGTGACCTATCTTAGTTAACCCAGCTAACTATTCATATATGAGTTGTTGAAACGTATATGTGTACCAAGCATACACGCCTCAACAACTGCTCCATATATTTTGAATGATTTATAAAATGGTTATATTGTTTTGTGACGTTCCTTGCATAGATTATGATAGATTACGAGTGGATATGTTGCTTTATTTAATTTTACAGGATACTTTGTTTACGCGTACATGATTGAATCAATAATATCTGATATATATAACGTTATACCAAGGTTATAGGAAATAAAATAACTTGTCAAAATACTGTGTAGTTATGTGAATGAAAGTTATGAATTTCTTGGAAACTATTTGGGTAAACATATCTTCTAAATATAAACAGATAAAAAGAGAAGAATTCACCTTTTCTCAATCCATTTTATTGAAAGTAGACTAGTCGTAGTAGTAGCAATAAACACTAATAATTCATTCGTTTATTTTGGGACGTTTGTGAATAAAAATCAATTGCCTAATATATGTAAGCGGATCGTTTTCGACGATTGAACTAATTTGGTTTTTTTGTTGTGTTGGTAATAAATATCAGAATAAGGTTTGCGTGTAGTAAAATGTTCAGAAAATTGTACAGAGAAGTAAAAAATGAATAAAAACCTACATGTAAAGTATGAGTGAGTGTGAAATAACGGTAGGTACAGGTTGAGACATATCGACAGAATATCAGTTCAGTTTCAGTTACGAATTAATTTAATTGCGTGATCGTACAACTTTTTTCATTAGTACGTATTAGTTCATTAGCCATGGTCATTAGTCATGGGTGCACCATGTCACAGTACACATAACACCAAGTATGGAAACTCCGTATAAACGCTCGCACCGGCACACTCACAAACATGCGCACCGACACGACCGCTAAGCGAACCTCGCGGTGCTGTCCATAGAATTCCTTTCAAAACCTCTCGTCGATGGGTGTGTTTGTGTGAGTGTGGCGTTTTCGAGCGTTTGTTCGTAGTTTCCGTACTGTGTCTCATATTTATACTGTAACCATGCGAAGTCGGGACGAGTAGCTAGCTTTAAATAATTATAATGATCGATTTTCGAGTTGTGGGCGAATATTCTTCTTCTTCTATTTTATTTTTGGTAAACAGTCTTCTATTTAGGAGACTATTACTGTAATTATCAAGTGAGTAACGATGTTACAAGTTTGTTTATATAATTTCAATGAACTAACAAGATGGTGGCCATCTTGTTAGAACTTTCCCTGGGAGTTTTTGTGGCAACTCAGAATCCATGCTCTGTGGTATTATTTCCGATCCACTTCACTTGTGCACAATATACAAACTATATTACGTAAAGCACCATCAACATTGCACAATATAGAGCCAAATAACACAAGATTATTGATAAAATATAAAGAACACTACATGGCATTCCAAAATCCCGTCAAAAACTCGTGGGTGTGAATATTAATTACCATTATTGATAACCCCTAAAACGTTACTGGATTATAGTTTGTTTTGACGTTTTTACATACAAAATTAAAAAATAATCAATTTATTATCGACATTGTTAACCATTGTAATAAAGTATGTAAATGATGACTATGTATTATGAATAATATAATAGTACATATGTCAACAAGGAGAACTGCATAATAATAATTCATTTACTTTATTACACTAGACAGAGGTAAAGATTTCAGCATTCTTTCCACTTGTTTCTTTGTTCGTAGTTACTTCATCGTACTTACTTTGTCTTTAGATCTTAAGTTATTGTCAGCTTAATTATATAAAAGTCATATAGGTAAATATAATAAGATATTACACAAATGCGTAAATAAATATGTAAGTAATTTGTTAAACTTATTTTAAACATATGGAAGGATTTCTCATTACACCCTTTTAAATTAATTTTATATTTATTCATATAGAATGATATAAGTCTACCATTGTATGAAAATACTGCATAGATTCCGATAATTTGTTTTTAGTTTCGTTCGAGATCCTGATTTGGATTATTAGTGTGATAAATTTGGTTGATATTAAATTAAGAATGGGAAACGTAATTTAAATTATAATTGTCTGTCATTTTTCGATAATAACTTTTCGATCGTTTTGGTATGATTTTTTCAGCATCTTTTTACAATACATTTTAGATTATACACAGGTCAATGATTTGTATATTATCTATTTCTTTTATTTTATCCAATAAGTTCATAAGTTCTATGCATTCACACTAAAATCTTACCATTCCAATATAAAATATAAACATATAAATAAAATTGTTACATCTGTTGTTTCCTCTGAGATGACTTTACCTATTTTGATGAGCCTTTTATTAAATTTTATTAGACAAATAGAAGAGTTTTCAGAGTGTTATCAATTATATCATCTATATTCTTACACTTTTCTATAGGAATTAAGCAGTGAGGATAAAATTATAATTAAAAAAAAATACAAGTACCTGATTGATTCTGATTAAAAACATAGTAATTATAAAAGTCATTTTAGGCAACAAAGAGTACTAATTATATTTTGTGCACACGAAGAAGATTGTCGGTAGGTGCGAACGTTTCTAGTATATGTTACTGAAATTTGTTCCATGTGTATTTGGTAACAAATTTTGTTTCTGACATATGAAGTGTTCCCAGTCATAAATTAAGAAAGTAACGCTTTAGTAATTGTCTCGTAGTAGTTTTTCGGATTGGTTACAAATAATTACTAGATGAGGTTTGCAGCCTGGGTGTAGCCTACTTCATAAAAAATGTTAAATTTTGCTGCCAGTTAGAAAAGAAGGTAGAGGACGGTTAACAAGAATATTAGGAATACTTCGATGTCTTTTGCACAAAATATTGTACCAGATTAGGCCCTCTCGGCAGCGGCTCAAGCCTAGGTCAGTTCCCTCGGCGTGGAGCCCTTGAGTGCGCTGCTCGCGTGATATAGTGGCACAAAATCTTACATCACCGCAACAACATTACACATATCACCCCTACACACGTGCACGCATACACGCTTACACATGAAAAAGGAAGGGTTTTAATTATTTCCCTTATCGAACTGAAATAGTTTAGAAAATTATCCGATACGAAATATATATAAGAGTTGTTGGGGTATGTATGCTTGGTACACACATATATGTTCCAACAACTCATACATGTCTGAATAGTTAGTTTAGGGTAGCTCAGATAGGTCGCGAATTTTCTGCTAGGAGGTCATCTCGCAGAAGGAGGCGGCGGAGAGGGCCCGTGAGGCGGACCCACTAAGTGGCCGTCTCCGCCAACAGAGGACCGGCAGGAGGAGGCGGCGCTTTGCCCAACTCCTCCTGCCACTGTAGCCGGACCTGAGGGGATGGGCGAGGGGAGCTCATCTCCTCATTGCACAGGTCTGGCGGACGAGGGGAGGCAGCTGGTGTGTACACGGTCTGCCTCTCTATAGGTAGGAGCCCGGCGGGCACATTCCGCCGGGCGAACTGTTGGGGCGGCTCTACAAGGTTGAGTAGCAAGTACGATCCCTTGCCGCCCCAACAATTACGGTCTGACGGTACACTGTGGGGTTTTAGTCCGTGCGAGCCGGACATAACCCACCTTCTCCCCCGGGAGGGTGGGTATCCATAAGGGATTTCCACAAGAAAAAAAAGAAAAAAAAAGATAGGTCGCGAATTGCACGTATCAGGTAACAGCCCAAGCTGAGGTGTGCCGTGCACCGTTGAGCTAGTTGTCAAATATAATCCGTTGACTGCCCTAAGCACTCGCCTTAGTAATCCGGTGAAGCTGTTAAGATCTTGCTAGGTCAATAGCGTAATCAGTTCGAGAAAAAAAAAAACACAAAATATTGAATCATCTGTGGCCGTAACATAATGCGAATAGATGTGTGAGTTACTCCAGTCAAAACTATCAGCGCTTTAATGGTTCAATATAATAACGACTTTAGAACAGTATTGGGATTACCGTAATTCGATAGCCGATATATTTGCGTATCTATATACGTGTCATGATTTTTGTGCCGTCATATACAAGAAACTAGCATCCCTGGTTTTGCTTCGTAGCAGTGCTGGCAGTCATGAGTATGAATATAAGTTGTTTTATGAAGCCCTAAATATCGGTAATAGTATGATATTACGACCTCATATGTGACATATTCTCGTGTGGCATTCCTAATTGGTTTACTAGTTTTTTTTACTAGGTGTCTTTCCATTTCGAATAAATATATCGTAAGAGAAAACGTGGCTGCGATTTGAGTCACTTCCCTTGCCTGGCATGAGCATGTTCTTATAAAGTCTTAAAAATACAATTACGAAATTATTTGTAAGATGTTTTATATGTTATGAAATTGTCCTAATGAACATTATAATATCGATTTTTAAGACATGTAATGTATTACGCTGATGGACTCGTTCGGAACTAAGATTCACGTAATGACTGTGGCGCTCCGCCATTTCTTAACTTTATTGTCATAGTTAATGCTTAATTTTAATATCACTAGTTAATAAATCTGAGGATATAAGACCGGCAACATTGCTGTCGATAAGGCGCCCAAAAGACCAGCAACCGGAGGCCTAATAAAAATGTAAACCCACGCGCCACCCAGACAACTGTCACTTGTCACCAGGGCTCATTCGGGACGCGTAGGGACGCTAGAATAAGAAGCTATGTTTATTTAACCAACATTGTACCTATCTCAGTATATATTATAACTTGTAGTATCTTTGCATTAAAAGAGCAGTCCATATCGCATTTTCAGCATTTTATTCCACTCCACCGGTAACAACCAACACGAACCCTTGAGGCCACCAAACGCCAAATGGTCTTTCGTCATTTCATGTGAACTACTTATCCTTCAATAATATTTGCCCATTTTGTATTAGGCATTCTAATCCTAATACAAATTACAGTGTAATACAGTCACAAGTGAAAATTAGTTGAATCTCAAGGTATCTAACCCAATAACAGTACTGTGGGTATAAGAGAAATTATCCAAAAAAAAATCAAGAAGTTCAATAGCATATCTCAAGTTTAATCACGCATCAATGCAGCCTATATTGCCTGAAAATCGAAAATCCTTAAAGTATAGCCGAGTTTATTACATTTTTGCATGTTTACGTGAATTAATGGTTCATTCTTTATTGTATATTGTTGACTTAAAGCGCCTTTATAGTTTTACCCAGGCTTGATGATGGCCGCGGGAGGTATACAGCCGAAAAGGTAATTAGCACAATTGTGCCAAAGTGGTCGGACGTCGGCAGGTTGTTGCCTTGCTTGAAAATTGTTCGAATTCGAATGTAATTAACAAAACGTATGTAGTGGAGATCTGACTATAATAATGGGTCATTTTGGTGTGTTTATTTCACTACAATGCAATAAAAATGTGTGGTAGCGTTATTTACAAAATACTTTTCCCGCACAGCAGCATGTAATTTGGAATTTAAGAACATAATCTATTGAACGGTTACTTTGACTGCCACGCTGTAATTCCGTGTTTCTTTTATACGCCACGGATGAAGTTGTGCTCTCTACTTGATTTTATTACAATATGAGTGCACTTCAGGATTTTAAAATATGTTTTGATAATAAAATAAAATATATGTAAGTTGGTTTTGATAATTTGGGAAAAACAGAATTCCTCTAGTTTCATGTTCCTTACCTACATGATATTTTGACAAAACAAATGACACAATAATGTATACGCATGTAAAGTAATATTGTAACGTCATAATGTTTTATATAAAATGAAAATTTGCTTGGATACGGACGGATTGACGGGGCTGCCGTCAAAAATAAGCCAGTTAGTCAAGTTTTAACAAGACGCTGTCGAAGCGGTTACTTCATATCTACAGCTTTTTAGTTAATATTGGAATTTTAAAGTATTCTTAACAATTCTTACACCGTCTCAATTGGTATAAGCTTTTATCTGGGATAATTGAGCCCAATTTTATCTGGGATAATCCATAAAAATCGAACGTTCCGTTTATGATTTTAAAGGGACATACAGACATAAAAAATTTTAAGGCTACATTCGTTGATCTTTATAATAGACATCTATTACACATGAACTGAAAAGTTATTAATCTAGATATCATTACTTATTTATTAGAATATATTAGAAACATTTTTTTAAATCATATATGTAAACTGTGTTAGATACCGAAATATAAAGACATTGGAAATGTAAACAACATTGGCCTAAGAATAACAAGCTGGTTATCAAACCTGTATAAGGTTAGACTATGATGCAGAATAGATAGCCTAATTTTGTTGGATATTCTAGGAATTAGAGATAGTATATAAGGAGTTGGAAATCAGTTGCCAAGTATCCGGACTCACTTGTTAATTACTTAAATTCAGGCCTGCTAAAAAGTGTAACCTAGATACACCTGTGCTAGATACAGTAAAACAGAGATGACATAAAACAAATCTGATACAATATTTACTTATATATTTATTATTATTGTAAAATAATTAAACTTATGTGTTTAAACAGGTATATTAGTAAGTAGGTAGGATATTAATGTAAAGAAATATTATAGCATACAATGTGATCATTTTTTTCAAAGCAATTCGAATCCCATGTTTTTCTTGATTTATACGTAACTCTGTTTGTAGAATTATCCTCTGGTAATTCAGTAGTGTTAGTAATAGATGCTGCTAATGTAGACATTATCGTAGACAACGTTTTATTTCTAAGTTTTTTTGCTTTCTTTGATGAGGGTAGAAGAATACTTGTAATTGTTGATGTTGATAGTTCTAATTTATTTTTTGGTGATGTTGAGAGTCTTACTTTCTTTTTTGTTGACATTGATGATTTAACGTTTTTTGTTGTTGTTGTTACGTTTGCTAGTTTCGTGAGAAGTATTATATCTTCATCAACACCAATAGTCCGCATACTATTCATCGTGTGGTTTACATCCGGTTCTATATGTCCCTTATCACTTTCAGAATCATTTGCAGGAGGACGTCTTATATTGGTAAATGGCTTCAATACATATCCACATTCTATTCTTTCTCCTCGCAATCGGCAACCGTTACCCATATCTGTAACTTCATCATTAGCTTTTTGTTCTCCAACATTTTTATCATATCCACAAAGTATTCTGTTGTTCAATGATTTGCACTTAGTTGAATCATAATCGTAACTGATACAAGGCACCTTAGTTTCTTGTTGAGCATCATTAGCATTAGCCACTGTATATTTCCGACGGTATTGTATTTTGTACAAAGCATCGTTATCATCTAGTTTATTTGTTTCAAATGTCAAGCCAACAAGAGGCTGACGCCCTATCTTGGGAGAACAACTAATAATTGCGATCGTTCTAAAAATTATCAAACATATCTGCAATAAAATAAAATAGAAATCACACAAAATATTACCATTATCAATATAAGTAAAAAAGTAATACATATGTTTGTTTATCTAATTCTACTGCGACAGTGGTAAATGTTAATAAATGCATATATTATCATAATGCAGATTTTATGACTGAAGGAGAGAAAATAAAAATAATGAAAATGCTTACTGTAATCGACATTGACATTATGCGCTCATGTTGTGTATAATAACTTTGAATTTTCATTTGCATGTCTATTATCAACTAAAGTAGAGTCAGCAAAGTTTTATATTATGTTATAGTTTGTGTATTTGTTGTCAAAATTACTTGTACCTATTTAAAATGATTTTTTCGAATTAGGTATATGCTGTCGATTGAACCAGGGGGAACTCGCTGCCTTTTCGCCACGACTTTGCAATCGTTGCATTGTTAGGAAGTGGAATTTAGATGTATGCGCGAATAAGTGGCGAATATGTGAAGATCAGTTGGCTCCAGGGATTAATAAAATAATCTTACTGTCAATATTTTATATCAGATAAATCTTTAAGTACCTACTACATTTGCAAGTCATTTTTAAATCATTTATTAACTAATTTAATTTATTAACTAACTAGCTGACCCGCGCAACTTCGTCTGCACCAAATCGGTTATCACCGGTTTCAATTGTATTTTAAAACGCAAAAACTTATAATAAATACATACATACATACCTGAGAAATCTTTGAAAATAAACCTAGAACCCGTTTGTAGCGTCATCTGCCTGGTTTAATCTACACTAATTGTTAAGGAATGTGAGCCGTATTACCCTAAATATTTGTAAAAAAAAACTCAGGCCAAAGGTCCCTTTTTTGTAACTCAGTTTTTGTATTACTTCGTCTCAGATGCGACATATTCTTGAACAATTTTTGAACCGTGTTGACGTCCCACGTATTTTTAATATTTGTTTTGTACTATTAATTTATATAACACTTTTGAACGACTTTTGCAACGTGTTGACGTCCCACGTATTTGTAATATTTGTTATGTTCTATTAATTTGATATAGACATTCTCGTGGGTTTTTGAAGCATCTTAACGCCCCACAAGTATTAGTATTTGTTATATATTTTGTGTAATACCTTAATTTTATATTGAACATTTTGAACTATTGAAATGATAATCGTCATTATTGTGTTTATCAGTGTTTGTGCTTCCTACACATTTTACACGAATACATACAAACACTACACACACACCATTATACACAGACCTAGCACAGTGGAAGCGTGACAGGAACGCCGAGCCTGTAAGGTAAGTGGATTTGCGATAATTGCCTTTTATTATTATAGAGTTGCTGTTTAAATAACAGTTTTACTCAGGAGTGGTCATCACCCCGAAGAAATTAGAATATGGGCCCAGCACATTCGGTTTTGTAATGGTGACTATCTCCTACACTAATATTATAAAGAAGTAAAGTTTGTGAGTTTGTGACGTTGTGATGTTGTGACGTTGTAGGGGGTAATCTCAGGAACTATTGGTCCGATTTGAATAATTCTTTCAGTGTTATATACCTCAGTCATTGAGAATGGTTATAGGCTATATATCATCACGCTAAGACCAATGGAAGCGGAGCACAGATGAAAAGTGTTTCAACATCGGTGTTACGGACAGCGAGCATGTGCAAGACACTCAGTGACATTGAATAGTTTTAAATAGTGAATAGAAATAGGATGTGAAAGTGCATAGATTTATTACCCTTTAGTTTGGCGTACGTATTGTGTTAGTTTGTAGAAACAGTGTTAGCAATAAGTTATATGGACAATAAGGAACGAATAGTCTTATAATTTATTAGGGATAAGTATTGTTTTAAATTGTGCAAGATGCAATAAATCTGTGTCAATGCCACGGTCTAGGGAAATAATGACAAAAGAACGAATCCATGTGCGTTACTTCCCAAACGTGCGCATCCTAGAGGGTCTCGGTCGAGCTAATTTCGACTTTAAGCGAGCCACACGCATAGAGCGCGTGTATCGGCCCATTACAGCTGCGAGACCTTTAAATAAGGAACATGAACTTGTTCAAAAACAGTAACATCATAGACTCTGATCGGAACGGTCACCGAGTAGACTCTGAACGATAGAGTTTATTGGGAATATTGACACGACAGAGTCTAATAAGACCGAAAACTTGTTTGAGTGGCTGCACCAATATATTATATTAGTAACATTTATTGGTCCTGCGCAAGCCGGATAAAGAACGTAATATTAATTGGTACATTATACAAATATTACGGATAGAGGTGATTTACGACCACCTCATTATATTCGTAATATTAATTGGTCCTTCGTGAGCCGAATTTGTAAGCTTCACTTCAACAATAATCAAGGACTATTTCTTGGCCCTTTGAGAACCGGATTGAAGATTGAAGAAAAGAAACAGCGATTTAAAGAAAACACAAGAACGTCAAGAATTCTGTGAGCATCCACGATCGGCGTACTCAAAATGGTTATTACAAGGAACCAGAGCAATGCAATGGAGGCACAGGAGACGACGACAAGGGTTTTTGAAGAATCACCGCTATCTTCAGACGATCAGCGAATGGAGGGAGTGTCACGATCACAGAGCACGCCCCTCGTACTAACCACTCAAATAAGCCAAACAAGAACAGGCCGTCTTTCACCGCCATGCTCACAACGATCGACAATGAGCATGACGATGCGATCACGACTCGCCGAGCTAGAAACGGAAGAAAAACTAGCTAATATACGGCGAGAAGAACTACGTATAGAGGCCGAGTTTCTGAGAAAACGACTCGCCTTAAGGCTTACATCGATACGTGATGAAGCAGAGGACGAACGCGACCAACTGATCAAGGAGTCAGATGAACAAATCCACCGCGTGGATGACTGGCTTTGCTCTCAATCCAATGCAGCAGGGGGGGAGCTGTCACCGAATAAACGTATTGACGTACAGCACAGCGAACGCAGGCCAGAACGACGCGCCCGTTCGCCGTCACCATGCAAACATATTGACGTTCAACAAAGCGAACGTAGGTCAGAACGACGCGCCCGTTCACCGCCATCGTCACAGAGTAGCGACATTAAACAACTTGCCGCAGTATTAGAGAAAATGACGCGCACACAGCCGCCACCTCGCCAAGCCATCGACCTACCGACGTTTACCGGAGCCATCAGTGAGTGGTTACCATTCAAAGCGGCTATGCGAGACTCTACACAGCTGTATCGATTTACGTCAGTCGAAAATATAGCGCGACTACGTAACAGCTTGCGAGGAGATGCCCGCGACGCGGTATCAGCGCTATTACACACTGCGGCGTGTTCCGATGACATCATGCGCACACTAGAGCAGTGTTTCGGCAGACCAGAAGTCATCATTGATAAAGCATTAGAAGATATGAGAAGGTTACCACGACCTGGAACGACCGCAAGCGAATTGAACGCATTCGCAGTGAAACTACAAAATATAGTATGTGTTCTACAAAACTTAGATAAGCGAAATTATCTGCACAATCCTATGTTAGCGCGAGAAGTATTAGAAAAGCTTAGTCCGCACCTGAAAGCCCGATGGTGCGACTACGCAGAGGAAAACGAAGATACTATAGATCCGGAGATCGTCTTGTTGTCGCGGTTCTTAATACGCGAAGCAAGCCGCGCGTTAAAACATACTTACGCGCCTGCTAATACTACGGCGTCTAATAGGCGAGACATGAAATCGGCCGTACTGTAGTTCGTGCCGAAAAAGAAGCAGCATGTTTTCACTACAACAGATACAGAAACTGAACCTCGGTGTCCGTGTTGCGAGAAGCCTCATACGTTGTCTCGGTGCCCGCAATACAAGGCACTGAACGTCGAGCAGCGTTGGGATCTAGTGAAAAGCAAAAACGTCTGTTTCAAGTGCATTAATAAGCCCCACCGCCGAGCGAACTGTAAACAGAAACCGTGCGGCGTTGATTCTTGCCGTCGCCCGCATCACGCGTCGCTTCATTTAAACGAGCCGAGAGATATACAGACATCAATCACAAGTGAGACAGTAATGGCCGTCGCTACAATCTCCGAACCGACACAGATTATACTTAAAGTCTGTCCGGTAACTGTATGGGGGCCCAAAGACGCGGTAGATACGTACGCATTATTAGACGAAGGATCGACCGTTTCGCTAATTGATGAAGACTTAGCGAATACTATCGGCGCGCACGGACCGATATATCCACTACAAATACACGGCGTCAACATGGGGAGAGAATACACACAGAGTCAGCTTATACAAGTAAAGCTGTGTGAACGAAACAGCAACAACGCGTACGACCTCCGTGCGCGTACCATTCACGGACTTCAACTGCGCGAACAAACGATCTCGGCATGTACACTGAGACACGCGCACCTGAAAAACCTAGCGGTAGAACAAGTGTGTTACGAGAAGGCACGTCCACGCATATTAATAGGCACTGATCACTGGGAAATGATAGTGTCCAGAGAGCTACGCGTCGGTAAACCTAATCAACTGGCGGCGTCTAGAACTCAACTTGGCTGGGTAGTGCATGGAACAGCACCGCGTACAATCACCCAGAACGGCAACTACTTGTTACAAGTATACACACCGGAACACGGAAACAGCAGTAGAGAGCGAGATGGGTTACACGAACTCGTAGAAAAACACTTTGAAATAGATTCACTAGGGGTGGCGCGCTTACCAAGGATTAGCGATGCCGATAATCGTGCGATAGAAATATTGAATAAAACAATTCAGCAACACGATGGAAGCTATGAGGTGGGTTTACCGTGGCGCCGTGATGATGTAATATTACCGGCGAACTACAACATGGCGCTACGAAGATTACACTCCATAGAGAGAAAAATGGATCGATCGAAGGAGTTTGCCACAGCGTACAGCACACAGATAGAAAAGCTATTCCAAAAGGGATACGCTATACGTTGCGCAGGAGATGAACAAACCAGTAACGTCAGCTGGTATCTACCACACTTCGCAGTAACGAACCCGAACAAGCCAGGAAAATTACGAGTCGTGTTTGACGCCGCGGCGCGTAGTGGCAATATAAGTTTGAACGATGAACTATTGGAGGAGCTGGACCTTCTTATTTCACTACAAGGTATTTTATTTCGGTTCCGGGAGAAGCCGGTCGCTGTCACCGCGGATATAGAAGAAATGTTTCTGCGGATAAAAGTGCGTGAAGCTGATCAACCAGCACAACAATTTCTGTGGCGGGGTAACGACCGCTCAAAACCACCACAGAAATATAAAATGAAGTCATTAATATTCGGCGCGGCGAGTTCACCATTCCTAGCACACAGTGTACGCGATAAAAATGCACACAAGCATGCATGGACACACCCGATGGCGTTCAAGGCGATAACAAAAAGCCACTACATGGACGACCTAGTAGATAGTTACGACACCGAAGATATTGCTGTCCGCACTATACGAGAGATCCAAGAAGTTCACGCAGTCGCCGGTTTCACGTTACGCGCCTGGAGCAGTAACCATACGAATGTACTCAATGGAATAGCAACCGAACTGCGTGCAAGGTTGCCAGCTCAGCTAGGAAATAACGAAGAAAAGATCCTAGGCTTATATTGGAACGCCGCTACAGACGAATTAGGATTTAATACGTCAATGCACAGAGTACCGCACGATGTGCGGTCACGTAATCGTGCACCGACAAAAAGGGAAGCACTAAGCGCAGTCATGTCGATTTACGACCCGCTCGGCCTACTCAGTTACTACACATACGCGCGAAAATACTGCTACAAAACCTGTGGCGTCTCGAAATTAGCTGGAACACAGAGATACCTACAGAAGACGCTGAGATGTTCGACAATTGGCTGCATCGACTAGAAGACATAACCAGACTGCGCTTGCCACGCTATTACGATGTATCAATGACGAAACAGCTAGAACTACACATACTGTGCGACGCGAGTGAACAGGCCTACGCAACGGCAGCTTATTGGCGCGCGACGTACAATGACGGACGCGTCCACGTTGTGTTAGTAGCGGCAAAGGCGAAAGTCGCACCTAGACGTACACAAACAATACCGCGGTTAGAACTACAAGCCGCCGTTATCGGAGCGCGTTTAAGCGATGCTATTCGTCGAGAACACCGCCTAGAAGTCTCTCGCACAGTATATTGGACAGATTCAACTACCGTGATACATTGGATAAGGAACGACAAACGCAGATACACTCCATATGTCGCACATCGCCTCGGAGAGATATCCGAACTTACCGAAAAGGAACAATGGAGATGGCTACCGACACAGCTAAATGTCGCAGATGATGCAACGCGATCGTCAAACATAGCAATCAATAGCGACGATCGGTGGTTCACGGGACCGTGCTTCCTTAGTCGCGCGGAATGTGAGTGGCCCATGGAACGCATGGCCCCACAAACGGAGGTTGAGGAAATCGTAGAGACATACGCGATCGAATCACATAATATAGTATTACCAGAAGCCGCGCGATTCTCCTCATACGAACGACTAGTGAGAACTGTAGCGACGATTTTTGCATTCGCAGACATATGTAGGCGCAGAGCAAAATGTGTCGAGACACGACACATTGAACGTGCTGAGAACGTTGTGTTACGACATACACAAATTGAAAGTTTCAGTGACGACATAGAACGGTTAAAACGAGGCAAAGTAATACCACGAACAAGCCGGCTCTACAAACTGGACCCGGAAATAAACCAAGATGATATGCTACGTATGCACGGTCGGATCGGAGCCGCGAACGTACCATCAAGCGTCAAAAAACCGCTTATATTAGATGGTAAGCATCCGACAATACAGAAACTCATCGCTGAACAACATCGCAATGCGGGACACAGCAACCGCGAGGGGGTAATAAACGACTTGCGTCAACGATATTGGATCTTAAAGCTACGACCCGCCGTACGTACTGTGGAGCGAGAGTGTGCGAGATGCAAAATACGTAGAGCGACACCTCGCACACCGGTAACAGGAGATTTGCCGGCAGTTAGACTCGACGCGTTTCACCGACCATTTACAAACTGCGGGGTAGATTATTTCGGCCCGCTACAAATTACCATTGGTCGACGAAGAGAGAAGCGATGGGTCGCCTTGTTTACGTGTCTAACTACAAGAGCAATCCATCTAGAGATCGTAGCATCACTTTCAACAGATTCAGCGATCATGGCGCTACGGCGAATGGCGGCGAGAAGAGATTGGCCGGCCATTATGTATAGCGATAACGCTACGAACTTTCGTGGCGCGGACAGTGAGCTACGCACCGCCTACGACGAGTGGGTACCCGCACTACGAGAAGAGGGACTACGACGCCGTATGGAGTGGCGTTATATTCCTCCCTGTGCGCCTAATCAGGGAGGATCATGGGAGCGGCTAGTGAGGTCAGTAAAAACTGCGCTAGCCTCTACATTGAACAAGCAAGCGCCGAGAGAAGAAGTTCTTCATACTCTGCTCACAGAAGCTGAGCACTCGATCAATGCACGACCTCTGACTTATGTGAGCGTCGATCCACGAGACCCGGAAGCGATTACTCCGAATCATTTCCTACTTGGAAGTTCGACGGGCTTACCTATGACAAGAACCTGCGACATGGCAAACCGACGTACCTGGCGAGCGACTCAAGCACTTGCTGATCACTTTTGGCGACGCTGGGTGAAAGAATACCTACCGACGCTTGTACCACGCGGAAAAGCGGCCGACGGACGGCGTCCGCTGAGCGTCGGAGATCTCGTTGTGATCGTCGACGCCTCGCTGCCACGGAACACATGGCCGCGCGGACTGATTGTACGAACCTACGTCGGTCCAGATGGAGGAGTGAGGAGCGCCGACGTCCAGACGCGGAGCGGCGTGTTCCGGCGCCCGACATCAAAGCTCACCGTCCTGGAGGTAGAGGCTGCGCAAGCTACGCCGGGGGGAGAACTGTTACGGACAGCGAGCATGTGCAAGACACTCAGTGACATTGAATAGTTTTAAATAGTGAATAGAAATAGGATGTGAAAGTGCATAGATTTATTACCCTTTAGTTTGGCGTACGTATTGTGTTAGTTTGTAGAAACAGTGTTAGCATTAAGTTATATAGACAATAAGGAACGAATAGTCTTATAATTTATTAGGGATAAGTATTGTTTTAAATTGTGCAAGATGCAATAAATCTGTGTCAATGCCACGGTCTAGGGAAATAATGACAAAAGAACGAATCCATGTGCGTTACTTCCCAAACGTGCGCATCCTAGAGGGTCTCGGTCGAGCTAATTTCGACTTTAAGCGAGCCACACACATAGAGCGCGTGTATCGGCCCATTACAGCTGCGAGACCTTTAAATAAGGAACATGAACTTGTTCAAAAACAGTAACATCATAGACTCTGATCGGAACGGTCACCGAGTAGACTCTGAACGATAGAGTTTATTGGGAATATTGACACGACAGAGTCTAATAAGACCGAAAACTTGTTTGAGTGGCTGCACCAATATATTATATTAGTAACATTTATTGGTCCTGCGCAAGCCGGATAAAGAACGTAATATTAATTGGTACATTATACAAATATTACGGATAGAGGTGATTTACGACCACCTCATTATATTCGTAATAATCGGGATGTTTTTCCTTTTGAGAATCGCTGCGTGTTAGTCTATCTATACCACGCGAACGAAGTTGCGGGCAGAGGCTAGTTAAGATATAAACTAACCTACATATTGGTGGTAATGTAAAAAAAAGCTTGAGGGGTCTATGGACCCCCGGTCGGAACGAAGTTCCTTTTCCTTTTTTTGTAGAGGTCTACATTCAGTATAGTTTATATTGTAAAATATCAATTGATAGAGTTAAACTGTAAATTAAAAGATAAAATATATTTATGGCATGAATAATGGTAAATTAAACACTGAATGATCTGGAATGATCTATTTAATAAAAGTTAATACATCAGTAGGTAATACCTGATTTGGTTTGCTATTGAAATGAAAATGTTATGTATGTATATTATACATACACATTCTCTCTCTTTTTCTCTGTCACGACACTTAACTTACCGCATATAGACTTTGCACATACATAATACGTAAATTTATAAATAATCAAATCAAAAATTAAATAATCATCTCTACCACTTACTTTATCTTGACTTTCCTCAATTTGTATTAAAACTTTTTTATAATCTATTGTATTGAAGAAAAATATAAATATGAAAAAACTATGACCATCGCGTCGACGCGTCAACTGTCACTTGTCTGTAACTAATCATCTAAGAGCTAGCAATGATTTCAATAGCGAATTTTATTTAGCCAGTTTTTATATATCTCTATGTTCTTCTACCTGGCTGTCGGTAAACGTTGTGTTTGTTTAAGCATATCGCACTTTTACAGATAAAAATATTGATGTTTAAATAACTTTATGATGTTTTGTTTAACTAACTTTGAAAAGTAATTAAAACATTGAATTATTATTGCCAGGCACTTTTGTTATTCACAATAATGTGCCTCATGCTATTTTTGTAAATATACAAGAAAAGTAATTTCAAACCATGTTGGGATAACCGTAATTGTATTATTATCTTATTTAGACACAAATAAGAACAAACTGAATCTTCCAGATATTTATTCAGTTATTTACTCAATAGTAAAACCGATTTATTGTTATTGGCTGTGATAAATTCATGTTTTAATAACTTTTAAGAGTTATTGAAAAAAATATCCTAAAATTATTTATAAATCAACATTTAAAGGTTTGATGCACATTAAAAAAACACAACGTTAATCGGCTTTCAGGTTCCCTGAATTCAAATTGGAAAGGCATAAAAGAAGATATATTAAAGGATCAGCTATTCTAAAATTCTACTAGTTCTTCCAACGTTGCTGGCTCTTGTACTAAGGTGTCGCAAAAAAATCTAGTTATATTAACTTCAAATGTTTGTCTCTCGTTATTCTGGACATCGTTATTCAACTAATTGATAATTTCGCATAGAAAGTTCGTCGTAGCGCAATCGTACTGTATAAGGGTTTTGGGGCACCGACGGAGACGTTGGTTCGAATCCCATTGCCAATTTGTAATATCATTGACTGGTTGCCCTTTTTTTTTAAAAAGAAGCATAGGGTGATGAAAATAGCTTAAATTTTTAGCTAATGTTACTGCTATATACAGTACAAAGAAAATATACCAAAATCCATTAAGAATTTCATTAACTACAAATTGTTGTCTTTGGTCCGTTATCCTGGAGAACCCCTTGCGTTTTATGGGACAACAAGTATCCTGAATGTAGCCTTGTAATATTACTTATCACTGTGTTAAGTTTCGTCAGAATTGGTTAAGTACTATCAGAGTTATACGGATTCTAATTCTAGACTTTAATCCATTATCCTGGAGAACCCCCTGGGTTTTGTGGTCCAAAAAGTATCTTAGATGTATTTTCGTAATATTAGTTATCACTGGGTCAAGTTTTGTCGAAATTGGTTAGTACTTTCAGAGTGATACGTATTCACAGGGACAGACAGACAGACAGATAGACAGACAAAAATTGTAAATAGATTATTTTTGGCTTCTATATCGATAACAAAGTCTACCCCTATTGAAATTTAAAAAAAATATTGACTGTACACTGTACACGGCCAACGTGTTACAATTTTATTATAGTAATAGATTTACGTCTTGTAATTTTGTGTTACATACAAAATAACTTTAGGTCTAGTGATAAAAAAGTATTTTATGTAATTGAAAATAATAATGACGCTGTTTTGATATTTTATCTGTTTCATTTTTTGAAACATGTATTAGTAAGTCCTGACATTGTCTTGTAAGCCATTTAGCATAACTATATAAAAAATAATAAAAATCGTTACTGAAAGGAGAGCATTCTACAAATTTCCTTGTATGACTTATTTGAAGTTTTATGAAAGTTTGTAGATATCAATCGTGGTAACAATCGATGCTATACATTTAAATCTGTATGTGCATTCGACGGAAACAAAGTACGTATTCTTTACATTTGTTAAAATTACAAATAAATTATTATATTCTTTATTCTATGGTTCTAATTATTGAAATGATGTTGAACAGGAAATTCAAGAAAGAAATTAAGTGAAAAAAATCAGACGAAGCTAAAGAAAAAGAGGAGAAAACGTAAATGTTGTTTACGATGCTGGTGTTCGATTTGCAGATGGTGTTGTGAAAGATTTAGAAGATGTGTGAAAAAAAATCTATTCCGCACTTTCAAACCACCATGGAACGATTATGAATTCGCTGATATTGACATCAGCAGTTTTAAAGACAAATTATCTCCCCACAAAAGGCAATCCTCACTAACAAAGAAATCAACTATAGTGACGCTATATAGAAGTAATAAACCATTTTTTAAAACGAATATTTCACTAAAGCATTTTTCCTTGATTGAAGGATTAGAAGCTGATGATTTAAAAAAGAAGTTTTCGATAAAGGGATCAAAGGCAAAAGTTATAGAAGAATTTGTCGAAGATTACAAAAAAAGAAATCTGTCATCATTTGGTCTATCAAATAAATTAAATTTAAAGAAGTTAGATAAGGACCAACTAAACAAATTATTGGATACGTATATAGAAAACAAATTAAGTAAACGTAAATCATGGAGACCACTGGAAAATGTGAATTTTGATGACATAAAAAGAAGACTCTCACTAAGACAGTCTAAAGAAGAAGCTTTAGATGAGTTAAACGTTGATTATCTAAAAGGGAATTTGAGAAAATCTGTTATTTCTAAAATAGATAAACTACGGTCGAATAACATTCGTAAAGATAATGTGAGTGAAGTTTTTCGTAACTTAAAACAACACCAAAGAAGAAACAAGAAACTTACATCCATTAATTTATCAAAATTCAATGAGCATAACAGTTTATCCCGACTCAAAAGTTTATTTGAAAATGTGATACGAAAATAAATTCCATGTAAGCTTGCAGAACTAAAAAATAAATAAAAAACATGATTATAAAACTTGGATATCATAATATAAACTTATGTGAAAGTTGATCTATGACAACAGATTTGTCTGCCTTTATTTGTTTTTAATAACATGATATTTTGTTTTGCGGTTAATTGGGCCTAACCAAGTTGCTTATCGACAATCTCTAACGCAAATACAAAACGAAAAAATGTATGGAGATAACATATCTGAACGCTATATTACGTGATAAACACGTGATTTCATCACGTGATATAGCGCTCAGATATATCGTCTCCATACATTTTTTCGTTTTCTATTTGCGTTAGTGATTGTCGATAAGCAACTTAGGTAGACCCCAAGTTTCTTTTAGTTTTTGAAGGCAAAGAAAATCTATAACGTGTCTTTTTCAATAATTAACATAAACGTATGAAAACGTACTAATATTAAATATATTGAATGTAGAGATTAATAATATTTTTAATACAAACTGTGTTTGAGAGAGAAGTTCAATATGCTTTAGTTTGTTATTAAGAGGTAGCGCCACAGAATTATTAGCTCGCACTTTCATATGATCGCTCTCTTTTGATGACACGCTGCTGTCGATCGATCATACTTATATTACCAAGGTGCCCCTAAATATCTGTTATTCTCGTGTCTATTCGTTGTGTTGTAGTCGTGTGGTCATTGTGGTCGTCTTGGTCTAATAAAGTATCGGTCGACAAAATTTCCGTTATCAACTAGGGATGATCGATATTAGAAAAACATCGATGTCAACATCGATTCAAAAGTATCGATGCACGATAAACATCGATTGTGAAATATCGATGTCTAAAAACATCGAATTTTTACTAGCAATTAAAAGTGCCTGTAAAAAACCTTTATAGGGTGTTTTCCATATTGTCAGTTCCGTTGCTGGTACAGGAGTTGGCTAGCTGTGAAAAAAAGTTTTATGAAGCTGTCCCCTTTTCCTTTTTCCCTTAGGAAATGCAAAGAAATAACTATTCCTACGGCTTACATCGATAACGTTGATTAGTATCATCTAGTCTAAAATAGTTAAGTTTTATAGTTATCTAGTCCCTAGCTAGTAAGTACATGCAACGTTATATGACCCTAAAGAATATATTTGACATTTCGATATTTTATACTCATAACATCGATGTGTCGATGTTATCGAAATCAAAACATTGATGTCAAAACATCGATATTTTTCAGCTAAACATCGATGTCATTCAACATCGATGAATATCGGCCATTCCTAATCGATCAACAAAATTTCCGTAAAGAAACTGCTTATAAAAACAACCGAAAAAGGCAATGTAGTGAAAAGTGTTAGAATATTAAGCAATAGCTTTTTCTATTTTTGTTAACAAAGAACGGCTTGAGCAAAACATGAAGTAATGAAGACGATTTATGAGAAAATTAAATGAATATGTAATCTTGAGATATGGGACTCCCAGCAATAAGCAGAAACAAGAATATCTGGTTACGGTATTAGTCTATCTACATAAGCAACATTTTTAAAATGTGAAGAAAGGTTTTGTTTCATTTGTAACATATAAATGTGAATAGTTATTTTCTATAATGAAAAATAATAAACCAAGGTATCAAATTAAGAATTCTATGTGTCTGTGTATTATTAGATACCAATTTTTATTATCTTGATTTTCTACTTCAGTTGTTAAGTATATTATTCCCATAAGAGTACTGTTATTGCTATCTATACATATAATAAAAGGCCAACTGGACGAAATCTGTATATTACATATTTTTACGAAAAAATATACTGGCAGGGCTTAGAATCAACTACAGAAGACATTTACATAGTTTTTAAAATTTTTGTCTGTCTGTCGTTTGTACAGGATTGACGCTAAAACTACTGGACGGATTTTGACAAAATTTGGTATGGTAATCTATACTTAATATAAAGAGGTAAAGTTTGTGAGTTTATGACGTTGTGACGTTAGCCCAAAGTAACTGTTCCATGCGAACGAAGTCGCGGGCAGAGGCTAGTAGTTTGTACGCTGGTATAACATATAAGATATTTTATATGTATATAACATTCGTATAAATGTATATCTTCCTTATAAGAACACACAAAATAGGTGGCTTATTATAGGGTAGTTCGATATGTGAATAATTTTGCTGTCTAGAACTAGCATCTCTCTCTGTGTATCCATCAAAAATGAACTTAGCTATAATGTTTTTGAGATATATACGATGTAGAACTAGATGCTGTAGTGCTGTGCTGGGTCTCGGAATACAAAATGTTTTACAAACTGTGAGGCGAATGAAATCGTCGATATTGAGTTTTAATACACAGTACAATCTTATGACTTCATTAATCACTGTATTTATAATTGAAATTTCATGTGGACGTAGTTGCGGGCGCAGCTAGTAAGTACTTCGTAAATGTGTCAAAGAAACACTTTTTTAACTACTTATTCTATAGCTCGAGCTATTTTGAATAATGCATACATTCAAAATTTGGTCGTCAGTTTCCTAAAGGTGGGCCATACCTGCTTTATTTCGTAATAATATTATAATATTGGAGAAAAATAAGAAAAAATTGTGTGTGTACTTACGTATACGCGTTAGAAGTTATACTTCTTTGGCTTAACAAGATAATAATCTTTTCAAAAATGTTATTTCTCGCCTTATTCTACGTTTGTAGAAAGAACGACAGTAACAATGGGAAAAAGGTATTTAACACATTGAAAGTTTTAATACAAAGACATACAATGCAAAGAAACAAAATGTTGATTTGTAGCTACCTTCAGGTTGTCGGTTTTTCATGACGATGTGCGCGCATATCGTAATAACTTCAGGGTGTCAGTTTTTCGTGACGGTGTGCGCGCGCATCGTAAAAATGTACTCTCTTCGTTTTTCTCCAACGCGCCAAAAGAAGTATAAATTCAAAAGATCCGCTGAAATACCCGATACAAGATATACTAAATAGATTCAAAGGATAATACATTGCAATTAGAAAGTAGCTTTGATTGTTATATCTTTTTTATTATCTATTATTATCTATATATATATAAATAGATGTTGGTATATATGGATTAGTCGATTTCTTCCCACTTTTAAAAAAAGGTCAATCGATTCCAGAAAACAAGTACTCTAGAAACCTTTATGAAAAATTCAGCATTAATTGGTCATAGTTCTTTGATGATATGTTCAGTACTTTGATCCTTTGATGTAATTGAGCCTTAAATAATATATATAAAGCAGATTCAATGTATAGATGTAGAAGAGACAGGTTAGCTCAGAGAGGTCGCGAATTGCATGTATCAGGCAACAGCCCGAGCCGAGGCGTGCCGTGTACCCTTGAGCTAGTTGCCCGAATAAAATCGGCTGAGTGCCGCAAGCGCTCGCCATAGTAGTCTGGTGCAGCTGTTAAGACCTTACTAGGTCAATAGCGTAGTCAGTTCGAAAAAAAATCCTCTTGAGAGCTTCCACTGCGTGTTAGCGTTAGCTCAAAGTAACTATTCCACGCGAACGAAGTCGCGGGTAGAGACTAGTCTTTGTATATAGGTATAACCCGTATAATTCTTCTGTCTTTGTTTATGTGACTGAACTATTCCTAAACGGTTGAACCGATTTTGTTGACATTTTATGTGTGTGCTTCAGTGAATACGAGAATGGCTTAGGTTCACA
>JACEII010000052.1:2772909-2800173 GCA_014332785.1 Antheraea mylitta | reverse complement strand
TATTAGAGTTTAAGGAAATTACGAATCTTATAAATACTGCGCGTTCAATGATGTGTATTTTCTTGCCCTTGAGAAGTGGTACACGATAACGCAGACTAAGTCGCGGGTGTCAGCTAGTCAGTTCGAAAAAAAAAAAGATGTAGAAGAGACTGATAACTTCTAATACTGTTTGGCCAATGCCCCTGAATATTGGTACTCTTGAGTCTTTTTTCACAAAGAACAGTTTCCAGCTAACCATTTTATACTACCATCATTTTTATCCATCGCATTAAAAATTTTTAATTATCAATTTGTTGGTAAACTTATTGTTCATTTTATAGTCTCTTGCTAATCTACAAAAGATTAAAACCTGTAGTTCTCTGTTGTTAACGTTTTTTATACTAAAATATAGTTTAGCTTTGTATAGCAACATTTATCTTGTGTGTGAATATTGATTGCATTAAAATATCTATATACATATATTTAACAGATCTTATAGCGAAACCTTCTTGCTTAGTGCACAAAGCCTATTTCGTTGAGAAAGGCAGCTTAAAGCAGATATGCATAAAGTTTGGCGGACTTGGCGGAATAGCAAGGCAAGGTGAATGGCCAAGGGCGATGGTAGAAGGCGTTAGTTACCGTCGGTCAGACACATCATCGGAACCTTCCTCTGGTTGTATCGGTCTCCGTTCCACTAGATTAGGGAGGGGGAAGACGAGTTTTGTGCACCTGCGTTTGCGCGTACGCTTGTGCACTGGAATATTTCCTGCGCACCTGACTGCTTCCGAATTATGGACTCCGATATCGAGCGTCGGAGTTGAAGCAGTCGCTATGGCCGAAAACGGCCTGGAGTATACATACATATATATATACATTTCGCCTGTACGTGTGTATGTCACTGAACTTCTCCTAAACGGCTGGACCGATTATGATGAAATTTTGTGTGTGTATTTCAGTGGATCCGAGAATGGCTTAGATTCACAACTCGACCCGGTAGGTGGCGGTGTGGTTGAATTCTAGATTTTTTTTATTATCAAGGCAGGATAACGTCCGCCCTGCCTCCTAGTACAATTATTTATATTTAATTTAACAATGTTAATGGGTATCAGTTAAATTGATGTATTGTATATGTATTTCAGCGCTATTTCTATCTTCTCCACGTTCTGCATGAAGAAATAATTAGGACTATTTTTATTTTTTCGAGTCAAATACAATTAAAGTTTAACAGCAAAGATATTACATAAAAAGATTCAGTTATTTTTTTATACAATTTATTAATTGAATTATTATTTATTTATATAATTAATTTACGAATATCTTAACATTTTTTTTGTTGTTTTTATGTTGTCCATACAGTATCGTTATTCATAAAAGTTAATTAAAATACGATGTAACGACTAGGCAGTGATAAGGAACGCAATGACATTACACTGCATAAGAATATTCATGGTTAGTTTCACAATTTTTGTAATATCTACTAGAATAATTCTCTATAATTGAATTTTTATTTTGAGAGATCACATTAAGTTATAACTGCATAATTAGTAAAATCTGATATCGTCATTTTTTAACTTTATAGATCGATCTGTTATTGGAAAGAATACATATTATCTATGGAAATTATAACTTTAAACAATATTTCTATGCCTTTGTTGCAAGTATCGTAATGTTCACTATCTAATAATGATCGGTTGTAATAGTTAGAGAAATAAATAGTAAGAAATATACATATTTTATTTTATTAAATAACATTTTTATTCTTTGATATAAAAAGTTAAATTTTTCAGGAAAATTATTCTTCAATTACAAGCCCATTTGTCATAAAAATATCGAAAAATCTACGAAGACCAGGTTTTATTTTATACTTCTGGTTGAAACTCTTTACAATTTTTATTTTGTTACTGTAAACAAATATTAACATTTCAATCTCATATAAGTAACTTTATTAATTTGAAGTTATTTTTATATATCTATACAATGCAAACGATGATATCATAAAAGTATATTTGTTGTGTTTACTGTTATTTCGGTTTTTACGTGGTGTTAAATGAATTGTATTAACTTAAAGATATACTAAAAATACTAATAATACAGTTCATTACCTGTGTCCGTTACTCGGTGTATATGGAATACCCAAATATCCATACTAATATTATAAATGTGCATATGAGTTTTTTTGTTACGATTTCAAACATTAATTGTTCAACAAATCATAAAGGATTTTCTAGTAATCGTTGTCAGGAGTACAAAAAAGGTTATAGGGTAATTTTCATCCAGAAATATTTTCGTACTGACTTATAGGATAATATTTTACAGTAGCTGTGCTCGCGACTTTGTCTGAGTGAATTCTTATGTAAAACAATGATTAATAAAATCATCTGAATATATTCCATTTACTTATCTACTTTTCTCTTTTTTTTTTATCGAAGCACGACATAGTGACTGCACTATGCCTGATGTTAAGCATAGTACAATCCAAAAACATCGACAACCACCGAGAGACAGATTATCCATCGCCGGTCGCCGCTGTCATGCCGGCCATAATAACGAAAGTCGCCCGGTACTGGATATGCACAGGCTGATCCCGAAACGCGACGCGCAGAAGCGAGTCACTATGACGGGCTTTTTCGCCATATGCATGGTGGTTGCGACCCAGTCGGGCTGTAAAACCCTACAACCCCGGTCTCGCCATTGCCTCGTTCGTTGATCAGCAGGATGCACCACGTGCAGGTGAGGTTGGCTTGGGTGTCTCAAGTCTTAAGATGTTATTCGACACCCTTTACACCCCAAAACCTCTTCTCGTACTTAAGTCGCGTCGTCATTAAAAGTACAATAAATTTTCATTGACCTAAGCGATTTTAATGAAACAAAGACTAAATGTTTCTCGAAGATATGCTTATATTTTCTTTAAGAGGTTTTATCATGAACGCAGTATTTTAGCAGTCAAAAAAAAAATCAAAAATCAAAAATACTTTATTCAGTTTAGGCCCTAATAAGACACTTATGAACGTCAAAAACTACCACCGGTTCAGAAACAACCCAGTCATCGAGAAGAACCGGCAAGAAAATCGATCTAGTTTATCTTTTTAATATATATAATATTTAGACTATATTACATACATGACAGAAACTTTTAATGGAAAATTTTTTTATTGGATGCACAGAGATGAATCAATTCCAGACATCACAATCGTTCACATACTCATCCACTCTATAATAGCCTTTTGAGACCAAAACCCGCTTGACATAGCGCTTAAATTCACAATCAGGCAGATCGGTAATATCCTTTGGAATTTTGGTATAGAACCGTACACTATTTCCCAAAAAACTATTACTCGTTTTACTAAGTCTAAAACATGGGATAACCAGTGTTCATGCAAACAGACAGACCGACATTTCTAGAATTGAATGCAATGTATCTTATTATTAACTTGTCTAAGCACCCGCAACAATTCTTCTTACAAAAATCGAAATAGTACATCTCTGTACTATTATTATTATTTACTATTTTTATCCTTATTATGATTATTATTTATTTTGTTAGATTTACGCTCTTATTATACGTATAGAAAATTAGTTTTTACTCGAAGCTTCTCTTGTGTAAATGGTCTATGGGAACTTATAATAATATGGTTATATTTTCATGCTTTGTTATAGATCTCAGTAACCACAATTTTTGCAAGAAGTTGCATTAACTCTGAAAATCCAATCGAAAAAACTGGTCACACATCACAGCGGAGCGGCTTATTACCTCTTAATATGAACCAAAATCAAGACAAGAGTACAGTCGTGCAAAAACAGGGAAAACGATGTTGCCCGTATTCCTTTGATAGCAGTTTATGCAGAACAGTTGATGATAGAGTGTTGTGTGGCTACAATTTGAATGTAGGGAGTCCAAAGGGCAAGGACGATGCGATTGATTTACACGGTGATTGTAGACTACGTGGTGGGAGACTCGAGTGTGGATACCAAAAAGGTCCGTTCACAAATTCCCGGAGACCACCTGTGTGGAACGAATCACCTTTGCAACTAGTTTCCGGTGAACAAACTGTAGAAGAATTACTACCAGAAAAGGATATTGGAGAAGGAAACGCTCCCAGTCAGTTAAAATACGTTGTTCAAACTACAACAGCAAAATCACTTGGTTTTGTGACTAGGTGTATAGAGATGCGTGAACGTATTGTGTGTCGGAAAATGTAGTGAACTTACAGAGAGAATGGGAACCATAAATACGATTTAAAGTGATAAATAGCTAAACCATTTTTACGAAAATATAGTCGTGGTCATCAACGTATGTACTAGAATTTTTTTTTATTTGAAAGAAGAAAAGAACGCCAATATCCATTTGAAAAGAAAGAAATACAAACCATGATACAGAGTAAACGGAATTGTTACAGACAACAGATTAACATAATTATATAAGTAGTTTGAATTCATTCTAGAATTATTATTAGGGATGTGAGATTTGAATACATGTTTCCTATTTAGATTTGAACAGGTTCAACAACTGCGTTGTTGTATTTTTTTGAATAAATTAACATTAAGTATAGCTGTAAAGCGTGGTATATTATTTCTGAGTCATTAACTTCCTAAAAAACATTGAGAAAAACATAATTGAAAATAAAGATGAACGATCGTTGTAGACCGCGGCAAACAACAACAAAATTCTGAGTATAGCTAAATATGTAGGGCCGATTTAGTCAATTAATTTTTGATATTTAAGTGTTTCTTCCAAGAAAAAAAAAACAGCAACTTATTATATGACCTTCTTATTTGAGTATCCTTCTTTATTTCAGTATTTAATAGATATTATATATATCAATTACGAGAGCATCAACGACACATATATTTCTCCCGTAAAGCGAGAGCGTTGTTCTGATCTCACTTTTGACTCACACAGACTTGACAGAATGACTCGCTTGCAAAACGCGACAGCTTAAGCATCCTTTTTTTTTGCATGGGAAGATCCGTAACAGATATCCATCCCGTCGGGCAACTGAGGATGGGTTATGTCTGATGTAGGATATCAGACATTCTAGGTATCAATATCCGCTGCGACTTTAACCGCAAGAACCACATTGGGAGTCTTACCTCTGCAACATCTAAGAATTTGGGCATCCTGAATAGAGTATCAAGTATCATGGCGAGTGTTTTAAAGTGCTGTTTAACCTCATTTTATCTTCTGCATCAGATTATGCCCCCCTCGGCAGCGGCCTAAGCCTAGGTCCGTTCCTTCCCTTGAGTACGCTGCTCACGCGATACAGTGACACAAAACCTTACATCACTGCTACAACATCACACAAATCACCTACACACACGTGCATGCCTACACGCTTACACGCTGTTTTTCTTTTTCAGAGAAATAAACGACAAAGAGTTCTACCCTTATTTTTTCCTATCCTATCCTATATAGTTTAGAGGAATAATTCCGACACAAAATACATATAGGATTTGTTGAGGCACGCATGCTTGGTACACATGCATGTTTCAATAACTCATATATCTAGATAGCTTAGGTTAGCTCAGATAGATCGCGATTTTTGCACAAAACAGGCGACAACCCAAGCCGAGGTGTGCCGTGTACCCTTGAGTTAGTCGCCCAAACACCTAAAAACAGCGAAGTGCCTTCAGCGCTCGCCTCAATAGTTCGGTGAAGCTGTAAAGACCTTTCCAGATCAACAACATTTACATTTCGAAAAAAAAAAAGACTATCTTCTGCTTTCCACTACAGAACTACACGGGCGTGTACGCGTATACACAGTTTCATAATAGCAACCATCCCGGCAAGAACGAAGAAGTTCGAAAGCATATCCTTGTTGTACTGTGAAAATGTGGAATAGCCTCCCAGCCAGTGTGTTCCCATACTTCCTTCAAACGAGGTGTGAAGAGCGGTTCGCAGGTTGGCATGATAGTGATGACTGTCTTTCCTATTTCACGCTAACAGTTAACGCTATTTATGGACTGTACTGTAGTTTCCATCTGTGCAGTGAAATTGCCGAACCAGTTTAAATGAAATCGAATGTCGTTTTGGCAGAAAACGCCCATACACGTGGCAAATAAAAACTCTATGGTGTTTGTAGAGCTTCTCTCCACGCGGGACTTCTTCCGCCCACCCCTTGTGGGGGCGTGCGGGGTGTCAGCGTTAGGGTGGCCCCTCTTGCTGAGGCTTCACTCGCCTCCCGCAACTACAGGAGGGTCTTCTGTTTCGGGGGGGGGGGGGGGGGCGTCTTTAAACGGCCTGCCCCTGTGGGTGTCTTGTCTCATTCCCTCTCTTTCTCTCATTGGTTGTCTCGCTCGGTTGTCGTCAGCTGTTGCGTTGAGGGGGCATCAGCTGGCCTGCCGTTTCTTTCAAGCGTCATTCTGCGACAGCTGCGGTCGGCCTCTTCGCGCATCAATTCTTATTGGATGAATATTATTACTACTAAACTTTTTGAATAGCGACACAAAATAAACTTTAGAAATGTTTGCGATATAAACGTACCACGTATAATTAAAAATTGGAAACAAAAATAACGTAGAATTAACTGTTTTAATAGGAACACAAAATAAACCATGAAAATATTTGCGAGAGATTGTTATCGCGTTACCATGGCAACGCATATAGTACTGACATTAACACGCATCGAAAGCTTCCAAAATAGCCCGATTTTGAGACATTCTTCATTAGTGCTCAGCTCCTATTGGTTTAAACGTTATGATATGTAGCCTATAGCCATCCTCGATAAATGAACTATCTAACACTAAAAGAAACTTTCAAATCAGATCTGTAGTTCTTGAGATTATCGCGTTCAACCAAACAAACAAACAAACTCTTTAGTTTTATATATTAGTATAGATGCGAAGTCAATACATTCAAAGATGCCAGAATCTACAGTTCGCATCAATCTTCTTGGCCGCTCTGAATATAGCCATAACTTAGAGCTAACTTGTAATAAGTATGTAGGTAAGAAAGAAGTTTTAAATATTATTACAAGAATCTAAAATATTTATATATACTTAAGTTGTTTCGATATGATACATATACAATAATACAATACAATACATACCTAAATTTGTGTTCTCTGAACATTTCGTATAATTTTCAGAGGGGTCAAAAAGTTTGGCGAGTAGTGTAGATATGATAAATTGTATACTATGTGACAAAGAAATCTCAATAAAGTACGAACTTAAACATTTATTTTATTTATTTATTTAATCCATACACGAAAACTAACACAATTTTTTCTTCATCCAAAACTGTTTCTAAGTATACAGCAACATGAATGCCAAACTTTATGTGTAAAGCTGTAGGGCTTTGCAAGGCCAATAGCGTAGTCAGTTTGAAAAAAAAAAGCCAATCTTTATTGACATCATTTCTTTACACTTTGTATGATTAAACACATAAATATAAATCAATAGTGTAATATTGAAATATATATTTTTTTATGTATTACAGAGAAAAACCAAACAAACTGAGCTATTATATTGGATGAACTCTTTTGGAATAGAAGTTATATTAAGTAAAATACACATAGTTCTAAGGTTTTCTATGCTTTCTCTATTCTTAGAATCAATTGTAGTTCAATAATCTGGCCGACAAAGTCCTATGTTCTATGTAACACGCCTCACACAATATAATAGCAATTTGATATGGTACATTTAAGATCAAATAAATCGAACAGGCGTAAAAATATTTTAATTCCAAACTATTATTAGCTTCAGTATGAATGGGTCGACTCGCCCGGAGTTGACACACCGAACACCGACGTAAGTAATAGTGCTTGCATTGTTGCTTTTCTTTCGGTCAGTGAGAGCGCCGAAGGCCCACCTCTCGTCACCTTCCCCCTTTCCTCTTCCCTTCCTCCGCCATCCATCCCCCAACACAGGCTGGCAATGCACTTGCGATTCCCCTGGTGTTGCAAGTATCTATGGACGGTGGTGATCACTTAACATTACGTAACCAACCTGTTCGTTTGCTTTCTATGATATTAAAAAAAAGAATTATAACACGTCTTATATTTATTTGATAAACGTCCTTATTAGACAAAAATGAGCTCAAATTATTTATCTAATTGGCATATGTATATGAAAATAATATTGTATTTTTCTATACACAATCTATACTAATATATAAAGCTGAAGAGTTTGTTTGTTTGTTTGTTTGGTTGAACGCTATGATCTCAAGAACTACAGATCCGATTTAAAAGTTTCTTTTAGTGTTAGATAGCTCATTTATCGAGGATGGCTATAGGCTACATATCATCACGTTAAAACCAAAAGGAGCTGAGCACTAATGAAGAATGTCTCAAAATCGGGCTACTTTGGAAGCTTCCGCTGCGTGTTAATGTCAGTATTATATGCGTTGCCATGGTAACGCGATAACATTCTATCGAAAATGTTTTCATGGTTTATTTTGTGTTCCTATTCAAAAGGTTTATTCTACGTTACTTTTGTTTCCAATTTTTAATTATACGTGGTACGTTTATATCGGAAACATTTCTAAAGTTTATTTTGTGTTGCTATTCAAAATGTTTAGTAGTAATAATATTCGTCCAATAAGATAGTCGAAGGAATTAATCCATACTGCCAATTCTGAAGTTGTCAATATAGGTATTTTTCTTCTATGTCCAAGATAATGTTAAGGTATAAGAGCTAAATACTCTATATAATATTTCGTAAATTTTTACATTCTTAATTTTCAAGACCACAGAGTTCACGCTTCGTGGTATTATTTTTCTTTCATTTCACTTATGCAAAATAAACGAACCATATCACATAAAACGTCACAAATTTAACACAATATGGAGACAAATAACACAAGATTATTAATAAAATACAAATCCACTAGATAACAGACTAAAATTCCGCCAAAAACTCCTCAAAAAATTTATTTCTACTTTAGTTTTGTTCCCAATTCTTGATTTGTGATATACTACGTGTAATAAAAGTAAAGTGAGTGTATTTTATATTAGGAATATATGAGATGCTACAAATATCAACATTTTTTTTTAATTCTATCGATATGTCTGTTGTGTTTTTTTATTTGTTCCGGGTAATCTCTGAAACGGCTAGACCTATTTGAACGGGAATTTTACGGGCAAATAAGTAACTAATTGGCTGTTTTATTTTAAACTAGCGGGTTCAGCAGACGTTGCCCGCCCTGATAATAAGACAAACTATACCTATACCTTGCCCAAGAATCATTTTATATATTGTTAAAAACGACATGAAGATGCGTTCTGTAGTTTTTGATCTTATCGCGAACATACATATATACAGACGTGGAATAGGACTTTGTTTTACACTATGTAGTGATAAACTGTTATCCGTGCATTCGTCGTTCGTGTGACGTGCGCTGTACTGGACTCCAAGAATAAATATATACATATGTATATGTATTTATGCCAAAAGGCAGCAAACAGGCTGACGGCCCACCTGATGGTAAGTGGTTACCATCGCCTATGAGCAACTGCAACACTAAGGGCATCGCTGTTGTAATTGAAAGTCATATCTTTATATTTGATTTAAATTATAGCAAGGTATGATAATAACTTAATTATATCGACACTATGGACATATTATATTTATATAATAAAAGGTTTAACACATATTGTTCGATAATGTTTAGCTTAATATTTTCATTACTTTCTTATATAGTGTAAGTGAGCACTGAGGGTGATATATAACAGTTTAAAGTTCCACATGGTTGATGATAAATCCTATTCCATTCGATTCACTATTAGTATTCACATGTACAATGTACACGTTACCTGTTACAGTAGATGATGTGCGTGTGATACTTACAGTTATTTTTGAAAGAGTATTATTGTAATTTACACTAGATGTGTGATCACAATTTGAAACATCTAATATATTTAAAAAAAAGCGTGCGAAGCCGCGGGTAACAGCTAGTTAAATATAAAATCAATAAATAATATTTTTCTAATAACAAACATATTCCAATGTAAAAATTAAACACATTAATTAGCCTCTTCATAGTTCGGTGAAGCTGTGAAGACCATTCCAGATCAACAGGGATATCGTTTCGAAAAAAAAAAAATTGACCTCTTACATGGCTTATACAATATTCATAGGTCTATACCAGACATACTTGTAAAAGTCGATATACTTGTTTCTGCATTCGTATGATAATAGTCGTTTCCGTAATAAAAACTAAATCGAGATAATATATAATTATGTTATTATTATTGTTATCAAGTTATATATCGTTAAAAATTACATTATTGTTTTACGTTAACTAATTATTATTTGTATTTTAATTACTGGTAGTGATATGATTTTTGTCTTTTTTCACTAAATTTAGTATCTACGTAACTTTTTCAATACCTCACGAGATTACTATTTGGAATTTAATTAGTCTACAATTTAAATATATTATTATATATGTTAAGTCATCCGTAATTGTATACATTTTCAGTACTAGTCTAGTAATATCTAATACCTTCAAACGAGCAATTCTTCTATATTTTTATATTTGTATATATTCAGGATCTCGGAAACGGCGTCATCTATTTCCGTGAAATAGATATATATATTTGTATTTCTTTTTATTTTATAAGGCAAACCGAATAGTTTATTTTTTTATTTTAAAATATTTTTTAAAGAACCGAGCTGGGCTCGGTCGCCCAGGTACTTTTAATTACAGGACGACTTAAAATTGACAAGTCTTGATATAACTTCTCTAGACGATCCTCCTCGTTCTTGGAAATTATTATTACGCATTATTACGAGCAACACAGCCTTTTCTCTGTTTTCTTAATACATTATAAGTATATTATTCTAGCAAGTAGTGTAATCCATCGAAGTGGCCCTCAAGGTCACTGTGGCCGTCATCGGAAAGCGTCATAAATATATGCTTCATGAGTTTAGTCTCCTTGTCATCTTTAGGATAAACTACATCTATATAATCTGTTATGGCTTCTGTTAAACTTCTTTTCCCTTTACTTGAACCAAACCAGTAATCGAAGATGTTGCCTTTACATGTTGATAGAAGTATTGTAAACACGAGAATCACCAACAGTAAGCTCTTGAATGACAGCATCCTGGAAACGGAGATTTTGACTGATTAGTATGGATTACTTTCATGAAGTTTGTATGGGAATTTATGACTTCTGAAGTGAGGATGTGATAATCCGTTTTTGAATTGTTTATAGTGAAACCGATCGTATTTTGCAAGAGCAGCATCAAAATGACTCCCGCTTTTATTTAAATTTCTATAATTTACTATATAGATAAGTGCACTTTTCGCGTACGATGTAATTAGAGCGTAGGTTTCCAATAAGAAATTAAAATAAATAATCACATCTCTAAAGACATAAAAAAATTAGGTCATATATAAAATATTATATGGAGGTAAACATAGGTACTTAGGAATATCTGCTTTCGGTTATATGCAATAAGTACTTCATTCACTGAATACTTCCTTACAAAATGGTTATATTACATTCGTAAAGTCGGTAGAACAAGTTTCAGCTAAATGTATATCGTCATCTATTCATATAAATAAGATCGAAATGTTTATTGTAGTTCGGTGAAGCTATTAAGACCTCAGAGGTACAATAGTTAAAAAAAAAGAAATGTCTGTCTGAACTAATCTTCGAAACGACTAAACTAATTTTGATGAAACTGAAATTGATAGATGCTATTCAGAATAATATCTTTGCATCCATATCTATCTATACATATAACTATGTTTTTCTACAGAGACCATCAATAATGATAAAATGTTACAGAGGTAACGTAATGTCAGAAAACTGTTGTAGAAAATAAATAGAAATTACAGAATGGGGTTGAAAAATTTGGGGTGTAAGGGGTGTCGAGTTACATCTTAAGACTTGAGACACCCAAGCCAACCTCACCTGCACGTGGTGCACCCTGCATCAACGAACGAGGCAATGGCGATAGCGGGGTGGTAGGGTTTATACAGCCCGACTGGGTCGCAACCACCATGTACATGGCGAAAAAGCCCGTCATAGTGACTCGCTTTTGCGCGTCGCGTTTCGGGATCAGCCTGTGCATATCCAGTACCGGTGACTTTCGTCATTATGGCCGGCATGACAGCGGCGACCGACGATGGATAATCTGTCTCTCGGTGGTCGCCACTGTTTTTGGATTGTACTATGCTTACCATCAGGCATAGGGCAGTAACTTTGTCGTGCTACAATAAAAAAAAAAAAAAAAAAAAAAAAAAAAAAAAAAAAAAAAAAAAAAAACGAAATCCACAATTAATTTAAAAGAAAAACAAGTACATTCCTCGTCAGTCTTTTTGGCCGCTCTGAATATAGCTATAAGTTCGGGCTTGCGCGTAATATAGTCAAAGAGTTCAAAACGGTATTAAAATATTATCATTGAAATCTAAAATTTGCATTTGTGTGTCCTTAAGTTGTCTCAATGTTATGCATATAATACGTATTCATAACTAAATTTGTTTTCTGCGCAGATAAATTCAGATCGGCTAAAAAATTTGGCGAGGACTGTAGTTATTCTGGTAATAATTTATGCATATCTGTGTTACATCAGAATACGTCACTTGTTACTTGATATACGATTGTAGTGTGTTTATAAATTATTACATATTTGCATAAAAAAACTACTCTCGCGTTTTATGAACGTGAAATCCGTCAAACTCGCTGAACCTGTTTATTGCATAATTTTAAATATACGAGTTCGTATAAGTGGGTTTGTACGTTAAAATGTACAACCTGTCTCGGGTGTAATCATAGTTATAGCTAAATACAGTCTTTGATGTATGTAGAACAACATATTTTTTTAAATATTTTTGGCAACCATCTTCTAGTAGATTATTACCACCATTGTCAAGTGAGTAACAATATTACAAGTTTCTTGATATAATTTCAATTAACTAACAAGATGGCGGCCGTCTTGTTAGAACTTTCTAGGGAGTTTTTGTGGCAAGTCAGAATATATGTTCCGTGGTATTATGTCCGATCCACTTCACGTGTGCACAATAACCAAACTATATTACGTAAAACACCAGCAATATTACAAAATATAGAGCCAAATAACAAGATTATGAATAAAATATAAAGTGACATTCCAAAATCCCGCTAAAAACTCCGAACGACATAGTTACAAAACATAATCATATTCGAGACGGCGATCAATTAATCGGATAATCGATATTTAAAGAAAAATTATGAGAGTAATATTTTACGGTGCGCGCGCACAGCGTCACGAAAAACCGACACCCAGAAGTTAGCTATAGTCAACATTTTGTTTCTTTATCTTTTTTGTTTGTATTTCATCGTATTAAAACTTTTAATGTATTAAATACCTTTTTTCTATTGCAAGTGTCGTTTTTTCTATAAACGTAAAATAAGGCGAATGATAAAATTATTGAAAATATTTTTATTTTGGTAAGCCAAAGAAGTATAACTTCTAACGCATGTACATAAGTACACACATACTTTTTTTTTGATTAAGATGACAACATGAATTCCAAATTTAATGATGATCACTTGATAACTTAAAGCGTAACAAACAAATCAACATTCGCAATTAGAATGTTAGTAAGGATTATTGTTTTATGAAGTAACCCAGCGATGTAGTTGTTTCTGAGAATTTCACTTTCACTATATCTGCTTGCCACACTTATATTTATATTAAAGAAATATTAGAAACGGTTCCGCATATTTTGCTCGTGTTTTGGAAGAAGCGTTATCGTCTTCTATACATACATACGGTTTTTAAAATACATTTTTAAAATAAAATGAACTGTTAGGCTTACCTCACCTTTACGAACAAAACAATTTTTTTACGAATAAAAATATGTACATAAAAAGATATTTCTTTTGCTGTCACTCGGATTCGAACTGGGGTTACACGGATTTTCCAAACAACCGATTTCCATCTGAGCTATTTTTGTTTTGACAGTGGTGGCGATATTTACCTTTATATTCTAGCTATGTTTTTTCATTGCCTAAAAACTCAGGTAAAAAAAGTTTTCTATGAATCAAATCTAGCTAGATCCATTTATCGTCCCCGAAATCACCTACATACTAAGTTTCACGGAAATCGCTGATGCCGTTTCCGAGATCCTGAGTATATATAAATATAAAAATATACAAGGATTTCTCGTTTAAAGGTATTGATTAGATTTAAATGTAACGTATCTGGTTTTTAAGATTCATGTGATAAAAGTTGTTGTAGGTGTCGAGGAATAAGTAATGAGATACATTTCAATAATTTTAGAAATGTCTGTCGGTTTGGACACGCATCACTGCTTAATTACAGTGTTCATGATAAAACATCAGAAGAAAATCATAAAGGATATCCTCAAATAACATTTAGTCTTTATTTCATCAAATCAGTTTACTTTATCAAAAGTTATTTTAATTTTAATGAAGATGCGACTTTAGTAGCCCATTGAAGCTGTAAAGACCTTGCCAGGTCAATAGCGTAGTCAGTTCGAAAAAGAAAACGCGACTTAATTACGACACAAAAGTAGATAAATATATTGACTTAATACGTTCAGATGATTTTACTTTTTTTTAAATAAGGTTTCACGTGATCGAAGTCATGGACAAAGCTAGTGTATTATATAATCATACTTTAATGTAATTATGATACACCATAAATGACCTTCGTATTTACCTAAAACATTTTAGCAATTCTTGATCTCATTAGTGTGTTTCGAAATGTTTTTTGCTATAATATTATCCGAATATTAAGCACCACTTGAGGATCTAAATTGCTTGGGAAATACGTTGTATTTGTGTAATATATTATTTGGAATCTACGTCTATTTTACAGGTATTAGCCGAGTAAATTGAATTGTTATTGAAATAAAAATGATATAAACATTTAAAAATAGAATATCACGATGGCCAAATGCTTGTGATATTTTCTATACATGTATTATGATGCATTCTCGGTCTGTATTAACAAATGTTATGGGAATAAAAGAAATTTGTTTATTCAAATTATGACACTATGATGTTTAGTGTTAGGAAGTAAGGATTATTACTATTATTATTTGTTGTAATCACTATCAATCATAATATATGGTTGGTTTATAGGAAAATGGATGGTACGGAAATTGATGTGCTGCAATGTAATTATACTTTTAGCAATTCTTGTATACTTTTATATTACTATAAATTCAGGATCTCGGGAACGGCGTCATCTATTTCCGTGAAACTTAGTATGTAGGTAGCTTCGGAGATGATACATCGATCTAGATAGAGTTTATTCATAGAAAACTTTTTTTAACTGAGTTTTCCGGCAATGGCGAAATATAGCTAAAATATAAAGGTAATTTTCGCCGCCGCTGTCATAACAAAAATAGCACAGATGGAAATCGGCTTTATTTTAATTTAAAATTGTTTTTTAAAGAACCGAGCTAGGCTCGGTCGCGTTGTTACTGGTTTTTATATCTAAAAGATATACACAATACAGATACATATAAAAGATATACAGATCGTAGTCCGGTGAAGCTGTTAAGACCTTGTTGGGTCAATAGCGTAGTCATTTCGAAAAAAAAAATGATATACAGATACAATTTTTTCAATAACAGTAGATTCTGGATAATTAGGCACTTTGTTATTTGAATTGTCCGATAATTCGATTTTTTACGGTCCCTTGAAAAATACTAGATAAATTATAAAAAACACAATATTAATCGGTCTCTTTGGTAATTTGGAGTGAATTAGATACAACGTAAGCGCTTATATATAACAAACTGTTAAAACTTGGCTAGTTAACTTATTTGTGACGGCAGCCCAATGATATTTATATTTCATTTTCACCACCCATATTAAAACAGTGTAGTATTACAATTAACTTTACGTATTTGTGCGTTTTCGTGCAATTTGTTTTGTCATAAAATCATATAGGTAATATATCTACAGTTTTTAGATATAATATCATTGAAAGAAGTAGTATCTTACTTGCTAACGTGCAATAACTTTAAGTCGGGGCTTCCATACTCTCTAAATTTGAATAATTTTCAAGTTCGTATTCAAATATTCTTTCAAACGCCACAGTGATATTTAAGATCGACAGATTTTTCTTGTTTACTTCATATTTTCCTCGCTTTTCTTTTGTTTTAAATAGCTATTTAAGCTTCTGTTATTTTGAACAGTTTGTAATTCGAAATTTTTCTCTGCTCTCTTGAATATCAAATTATCGAGAGTTGACTGTATACGAAGTTGCATGCCTTTACTGGTATAGGATATATGTGAAAGTACGTTCGTTATTCATTAATAACGCTCAGACTTATAGTTGGAGGCTAATAAAAAAAAAAAAAAAATTACTACGTTGAATAGGACATAGAATTCTTTTTTGCATTGTTTAGCTTCAGTAAGTAATTATATAGAAAGGCAAAAACGAGTGAGTGAATAATCTATCTAATACTTTTAAACGAGCAATTCTTGTTTATTTTTATATTGTTATACATTCAGTATCTCGGAAACGGGGTTAGCGATTACCGTGAATGTTAGCATGTAGGTGGTTTTGGGGTTGATAAATTGATCTAGCTAGATTTCATTCATAGAAAACTTTTTTATCTATATAGCTAGAATATAAAGGTAAAATTCGCCGCCGCTGTCAAAACAAAAATAGCTCAGATGGAAATCGGCTGCTTCAAAAATTTAACCCATTTAACTCCAGCTTGGACCCGAGTGATGGCAAAAGAGACATTTTTTTTTTTTATAAAAAAATGCTAATGTTGTAAAGCAAACCTAACAGTTTAATTTAAAAAATTCCACATGAATCACTTTATCTATTGGCAAAAACCGTGTGAAAATGCGTTCAGTAGTTTTTGAGTTTATCTCGAACAAACTGACAGACAGACGTGGCAGAGGACTTTGTTCTATACTATGTAATGATGATTGTTCTATAACACTAGTGATACTACTGTATGTAATATATTTTGCTATCAAGTTTTCCTAGTGTTATATCCTGTAATATGTAACTATTCTGATATAACTTAAGAATAATCCATTCATTTCTCTTTTTTTAACCGACTTCGAAAAAGGAGGAGGTTCTATGTTCGGGTGTATGTATATATATATATATTTTTTATGTATGTTAATCGATATCTCCGTCAATTGTGAACCGATTTTAATGATTCTTTTTCTGTTTGATTCAGCTATACTCCAAGGTGGTCCCATATAAATTTGAACAAAATATTCAACCCCTAAGAGGGTGAAATGTCGTTTATTTGATTTTCACCCAGTTCATGTTTACGTATTTTCGTGTAATTGAAACCGATTCAACAATTTTATTTGAATCATCGATACATGGGAATGGTGTTCCTCAAATTAAAAAAAAAATCAACCATAAGGGTTGAAAATAAAGGGATGAATAAAGCTTATATGAATAAATGAACTTCAACATAAGCTAATTTTAATGAAAACTTGGAAGAACCTTTTGTAGTGATAAGAATATCATTTAATCAATCCTGATTTGATCATGAAAATGGAGAAATTGGAATGGAACTCCTCAACGGCTTACAGCAGCTATCTTGTGTTTGGGTACATATGACTTGTTTTGACGAGGAATTACATGTGGGGTTATGACTGTTGAGGCAATTTCCGTGAAGCGGACATTAGGAAAGATGAGGTTCTGAAATTCGTTCACAATCAACCTAATTTGATCAATTGGATCTAGTACGGTGTAATATCATGTTTGTTTGTCAAGTTATGAACTTCTGAAGAACAATTACTTCTGAAACAAATTAAATCAAAGTCATGTAACCGAAAAATATCTAGAAAAATGGTGGTAAGCCACTTTATATTTTTCTTTATTCTTTTAGTTATTGTTCAAACCTCTCGGTATTATTATAAACATTACAGGTATACAGGTAACCGCTTATGTATAGGTAGTCTATTAGCTAGCCTAGCTACTAGAAGTCTAATTACGATCACTATGAACGAATTCCAGATACTCACCTTTTTTTATTGTCCACTTCACATAAAATACAACTGTTATCAAAAAGACCGCAGCTATGATCAAAATAAGAGTGTAAGCGTTGCGGAAGTATTAATATAGATTAAGATTCTTAAAACCACTAAGCTTTCCTTATTTTGTAATTAATTAAAACCATATAAAATATATTTATATACACTAAAAATGGAAAAAAAAAATCTTTTACAAAAAAATTGAACCGACTTCGATATCAAAAACTTATAAAGCACTGAAAAGTGAAAAATAAATATATTAATTAAATTAACCAAATTAAATAAAATATATGATTATTTTCGCTACCTAGAGATATATTGGAAGTCGGTGCCAACCAAAGTTTCAAATTTGTTGCAGGTAGAAAAGTATATTACATTATACAAATATACATCACGAGACGTGAGAGTGGACTTAAATTTTGTACCTATGTAGATATGATTTTCGGTTGGCACCGACTTCCAATATATCTCTAGGTAGCGAAAATAACCATATATTTTATTTAATTTGGTTAATTTAATTAATATATTTCTTTTTCACTTTTCAGTGCTTTATAAGTTTTTGGTATCGAAGTCGGTTCAATTTTTTTTGTAAAATTGATTTTTACTTTATTTTTGGCAATTAATCTTTCAGATTATTGATGCCATTGTCGCGTAGTCAATAATATTAGAAACGTCGTGCAATCACTTCAATATTAAGCGTCGTGTGAGTCAATATTCGAACAAAATGGTGGCTGGCTTGTTAGAACCTTCCAGGGAGATTTTGTAGCATTTCGGAATTTCATGCTCCGTGGTATTATTTTTCATTCACTTCACTTATGCACAATAAACTAAAAACTATATTACGTAAAACACCACCAAATTTACAAAATATAGAGTCAAATAACACAAGATTATGAATAAAATATAAAATCCACTACATGACAGACTGATATCCCGCCAAAAACTCCCATTCATTTCTTGGTTATTGCTGTAGCAGAAATAAATGAAGTCATGAATACACGTACAAACTATATTACCTACCTTTCGGGCTGTATTTTTTGCAATCATTAATTCTATTACTTTACTTATGTAAAAAGTGGACCAGTAATTAACATAATGATAATTACAAAATATGATTCATCAAATTATATTAAAATAATATTTAATTACCTTTATTTTAGTTCTAACTCCAGCTTCGTTTAAAAGATCCAGATAGTTAATCGTTTGAATACTGAGAACTTAAGTTTCAATCAATTTTTAATAAAGTAACTCATCACATCACAACGCTTTTTATGGTAAAAATGATTCGGTGTTTCATTGTACTGCTTTAATGTACGGAAGTGACTGTCACCCGGATGTCTCAGCAGAAACACTGTGACACACTCGTGTCACGCACTCGAATACAAATCGTCCCCTACACGGCTAAACTTTCTTCTTGCTTCTACTTATTAGTACGTACTAAGATGTGTCGCGGTAAAAATTATCTCCGTGTTGTGAATTCCAATAATTCTTATTTATATTTACTTTGTATATACTTTCTATGTTTTGCAATATCTTATTTAGTTATTATCTGTTTCAATGTTTACTTATATACAGATCGTATATATAGCCAAAAAATGTATTTCTTTAATTATATCTTGAGTTTTATTACATTCTGTGTCGTAGATATGCTAAAGAAGTTTTATAATATAAGTTTTTTTTTCAACTTTAGTTTTGGCAATACATCTTTCAGATTTTTACTGCCATTGTTGCGTAGTCAATAATATTACATGCGTCGTCTGATTACTTCAATATTAAGCGTCGTGTGAGTCAATATTCCAACAAGATGGTGGATCCCTTGTTAGAACCTTGTAGGGAGTTTTTGTGGCATCCCAGAATTTCATGCTCCGTGGTATTATTTTCCATCCAATTCACTTATGCACAATAAACTAACCATATTACGTAAAACACCACTAAATTTACAAAATAGAGAGTTAAATAACACAAGATTATGAATAAAATATAAAATCCACTACATGACAGACTAAAATCCCGCCAAAAAATCGTAATATAAGTTAATATCTCTTAAAACAGTTATCTGTGAGTAGAAGGAACGTAAAAAGGTTGTGGCAGTATTTTATCTATACTAATATTATAAAGAGGTAAAGTTTGTGAGTTTGTGACATTGTGATGTTGTGAGGTTGTAGGGGGTAATCTCAGTAACTACTGGTCCGATTTGAATAATTCTTTCAGTGTTATATAGCTCATTCATCGAGGATGGTTATAGGCTAACATCACGCTAATACTATTAGGAGCGGAGCACAGATGAAAAATGTTTTAAAATCGGTATATTTTTTCCTTTTGAGAACGCGAACGAAGTCGCAGGCAGAGGCTAGTTTTGTCATAAAGTTAATGGCTTTTATATTTTAATCATGTGTTATTTGACAATATATTTTGTAATATTGGTGGCGTTTGACGTCACATATTTCTGTTATTGTGGCCAAGTGAAGTGTTTGGAAAATAATACCAAGGATCATGAATTATGAGATGCTACATAAACTGCTAGGAATGTTCTAACAAGGAGGCCAACATCTTGCGAGAATATTGAAATTATTAGAAGATACGTGTAATATTATTTATTCGACAATGGCAGTAATAATCTACAATATTGGTATCCAAAAATAAAATAAATCCTTCATCTATACTAATATTATAAAGCTGAAGAGTTTGTTTGTTTGTTTGGTTGAACGCGCTAATCTCAAGAACTACAGATCCGATTTGAAAGTTTCTCTTAGTGTTAGATAGCTCATTTATCGAGGATGGCTATAGGCTACACATCATCACGTTAAAACCAATAGGAGCGGGGCACTAATGAAGAATGTCTCAAATTCGGGCTATTTTTAGAGCATTTGCTGCGTGTCAATGTCCGTATTATATGCGTTGCCATGGTAACATGATAACATTCTATCGGAAATATTATCCGGGTTTGTTTTGTGTTCCCGTTCAAAAGTTTATTCCACGTTATTTTTAATTCCAATTTTTGATTATACGTAGTACGTCGCTACCGCAAACATTTTTAAATTCTATTTTGTGCTGCTATTCTAAAAGGTTAGTAGTAATAATGTTAGTCCATCAATATAGGCGAAGGAGTTAATCCATACTGCCAATTCTGAAGTTGTCAATATAGGTAGTTCTTATGTATTCTCTACCCAATTTCTTTTTATGTCTAAGTTAATGTAAAGGTATAAGCGCCAAATGTTCTATATCGCCAAATCTTTGTACATTTTTATCTTCTTAATTTTCAAGACCCCAGAATACATGCTCCGTGGTATTATTTTTCATTCATTTCACTTATGCACAATAAACAAACCATATTACATAAAACGCTACCAATTTAACACAATATAGAATCAAATAACACAAGATTATGAATAAAATATAAAATCCCCTACATGACAGACTGATATCCCGCCAAAAACTCCTTAAAAAGTTTATTCTACGTTAGTTTTGTTCCTAATTTTTGGTTTGTGATATATTACGTATTATTAGAATAAAGTGTGTGTATATAATATTAAAATAAATACTTATTTGATGAATATATATATCTGCAGTGCTACAAATATTAACCTTTTTTTAATTCTGTCGATATGTCTGTTTGTTTATCTGTTTCAGGTAATCTCCGAAACAGCTGGACCTATTTGAACGGTTTTTTTTACTTAGAAATGACTACGCTATTGCCCTAGCAAGGTCTTAACAGCTTCACCGAACAACTAAGGCGAGCGCTTAACGCACTCAGCCGATTTTATTTGGGCAACTAGCTCAAGGGTGCACGGCACACCTCGGCTTGACTGTTGCCTGTTACATGCAAACTCGCGACCTATCTTAGCTAGCCTAGCTAACTGTTCATATATGTTTGAGTTGTTGAGACGCATATGTGTACCAAGCATACACGCCTCAACAACCCCTCCATATATTTATTATCGGAAAATTAGAGTTTTTTTAGTTCGATAAGGGGAAAAAATAAAACCCTTCCACTTCCATGTGTAAGCGTGTAGGCGTGCACTTGTGTGGGGGTGATCGTGTAGTGTTGTAGCAGTGATGTAAATTTTTATGTCACTGTATGGCGCAAGCAACGCACTCAAGGGCTCACTGCCGAGGGATCGAACCTAGACTTGATCCGTTACCGAGGGAAGCCTAATCTGGTGTGCGGGAGCGAAATCTACCCCCAGACCACGGCGGCGTGATCTGTGGTTACGCGGGGAAACATTATTAGTATTCACATATATAATGTACATGTTACCTGTTACTGTAGATGATGTGTGTCATACTTACAAATATTTTTGAAAGAGTATTATTGTTATTTACACATGTAATAACAATTTAAATTTGTTTAATATATTCAAAAAACGCGTGCGAAGCCGCGTGTAACAGCTAGTGAAATGTAAATTTTAAATACTGTTTATGTATTTGCCTACGGATATGAATTTTGTTAAGTAAAGTAAGGTGTGATATATATTTTTTGTAGTATAAATTGTAACTAATATAATAATATTGGTTTACAGAGCATTATGTCGTAGTTTATTCAATTTGTCAACAATAAAGAATGGTTATATACCTGTAATCGTTGAACAGATTGACCAACGACTATTAAAATTGTTATACCTGGAGGTTTTTACATGGAGATAATTTTTATGTAATCTATTTTACTTTGCTATTATTGTTATTGAATTACATGTTGTAATTTACTTCGGGCGTAGTCGCTTGTGTTTACTAGTTATAGTGCACATTACTATGTGATATATTTGTATAGACATCGTTGATTATGTAATAAGCTGTTTGATATTTTTTTTCTTTTTTTATTGACATACAAGTTTGCTTCTTTTTAGTGTGGTTTATTCTTCTTGGTTGTTTTCAAATGATTTTTTTTTATATATCATAGGAGGCAAACGAACAGGTGGGCCACCTGATATTAAGTGATCACCACCGTCCATAGACACTAACAACACCTGAGGAGTCGTAAGTGTATTGCCAGCCTGTGTTTGGGGAGAAGAGGAGAGGTGGGTGAGAGTAAGAGAGGTGAGCCTTCGGCGCTCTCAATGACCGGACGAAACGAAAGAATGCAAGCACTGTTACTTTGTGTCGGTTTTTTGTGAGAGGGTGGTACTACTCCGAGTGAGCCGACTCATTATGCTGAAACCAGTAATAGCTTCAACGTGGCTCTACCACCTACTAAGCTAATGATTAAAATTATCATTAAATTGCTATCGTTGCTAATGATGTAACTGAACAACATAGTGTTAGTAATTTTAAAACGTGCTTCTCGGTTTGGGATTTCCCACAACTTAGGAATAAAACTGGTTTTCGAAGTTTTTTAAACCAAACAAAACTGATTAAATGGACGTGCTGTCCTCGAGCGATATGAAATTAATTTAATGTTTTAAATATATACATCTGTTTTGGTTTTAGCAGAATTGGGCATAATTGTTAGGTGTAAATGGTCGTATTATGAAAGCACTAAAGTGGTGTGAAGGTCTAAGTTTTGCTTATTTATGATGACATGGGGTTTGAATGACGATTACGTCAGCAATATCTATTTATTAACCCATACAGCACTTGCGAGAGTATTAGTAAAAATTATGCGAATACTTACGTAAGCATAGGAGAACTAACTTGCTAACTTTTGCTTTGCTTACACGTTCTAACTACTCAACCGTTCGGTTATGAAATTTTGCAAGTACGTTGTCATAGAGATATATAGACACAGAGATGTTCTTTTCTGTAGTAAGTCCCAAGGAATAAGTCAAACCTACATTAACACGGACGAAGCCACAATTAAAAGCTAATATCAATACATATTTGGGCCGGTAACGCATCTGTGATTGCTCTCGTGTTACCGATGTCCATAGGCGGTAGTGATCCCTTAGCATCAAGGTACCCACATGTTCATTCATGTTGTTCGCCACCAATGGTATAAAAAAAAAACATATTATCAAACAAAGTCCTCTGCCACGTCTGTCTGTTTGTTTGCGTTAAACTCAGAAACTGCTAGACGGATTTTCATACGGTTTTCACCAGTAGATAAAGTAATTCATGAGGAAGGTGTATGTATATAATTTGTCAAGATTTTTTTTATTATCAAGGCGGAATAACGTCCTCTGGGCCCTCTAGTTAGTAATATAGCTATAAATAATAACTTTAATGATTATACTTATACCAGGTGAAAGGTGAGACACTCGCAATATTCTAGAATATGATATTTCATGGTCACATTTAATATATAAAATAATAATATTTAAACAAATACTAATTAACAACCAAGAAATCCTAAGTTAAAATTTGTTGTAAGACTATTAAAAGTATAGCTATAAACATGTAAATAAAATAATAAATCTAAGTGCAATGATTGGCGCTAAAAGCTACAATGGGCGATCCGGAGTTAATACCTTTCGACAGTAAAACGGGCAATTAGCCCTTTAGTTTTGTTTCTGACTTTCCCACATTCCTTTTCCGATGAAAGTGAAATCACCCGATGGTGATTGACACTGTGCTTTAACATATGTAGATGCATAGACGATTGTGTATAATTTGTGTATTTTTCTAGATAATTAGGTCAAATATTAAGCACCTATTCTTTAGATTTAGAACGAGAATCGAGTACACAGTGTTCTCCAGAAATATTGTTACTGTTTAAACAATCATCTGTTTAGTTTTACTTTAGGCTACTACTGGCTTCAGCATGAATGGGTCGGTTCGTCCGGGTTAGTACCACCCTCTCACAGAAAAGCGACATGAAGTAACAGTGCTTGCATTGTTGCGTTTCCTTTGGTAAGTGAGGGTGCCGGAGGCCTACTTCTCCTTTTCCCTCCACCCCCTACCCCAAGACAGGCTAGCAACGCACTTGCGACTCCCCTGATGTTGCAAGTGTGTATGGACGGTGGTGATCACTTAACAACAGGTGACCCCCATCTTCGTTTGCCTCATATGATATAAAAAGAGGCTTTAGTATTAGTAGTATGTGTTATTTAAAATTTTGTATTTTATCCAGTTCCTCTTCAATGATTCATAAATTCATAAAAGCGTAATAGGTTTGACCTTTGTTCGTTCAGAAGGTAACTGATTCACAACAAGAAGGTTAGTTTATAAGGAAAATACAGATAAAATAATAACAAATTAATTCACATAGCGAAGACGTAATTTTATACTATTTTCCATTTTTGTCAAATAATCTATGAAGTTGATTTGTTAACAATTTCATTATTAATCGTTGTTTCCTTTTGTTATGTCTAAAACTGAGTAAGACATTTTCGTTATTCGCGGTTGGGTTTTAAAAGACGAAAATTGCTTTTTTATATAATAAGAGGCAAACGAATAGGCGGGTCACCTGATGTTAAGTGATCACCGTCGTCCATAAACACTGGCAACACCAGAGGAATCGCAAGTGGTTTGCCAGCCTGTGTTTAGAGGAAATGGGGGAAAGGGAGAGGAGGAGAGGAGAGGGAAGGGGAGGGAAGGTGGTCCTCCGGAGCTATCACTAACCGAACGAAACGCAATAATGCAAGCACTGTATACTTCACGGCGGTTTTCTGTGAAAGGGTGGTACTACCCCGGCCGAGCAGACCCATTCATGATGAAACCAGTATATTTAATTGCTGTTAATTATCGTGATTTTTCTTATTAATAATATTACTTACTATAAACAGTTAAATTATTTGATTACATCTATTATGAAGTTTGGAATAGTACATTTATGTATTTAGTATTCAGTTCATAGTATTGAAATCGCTGGAATACTTTCAAAGGTGTGTATCTAGTTACGTATGCAAGTCATCTATACAAATTAATATTAATGAGTTACTCTCTAAAAATTCTACGAGAGGTTTGAAATATGCCAGCTTTATTATATCGTTAATTTTTATATTATTTTAAATATCAACTTAGTTTAATTAAGTTTCATGGTTACATTAAAAATTTATTATGATTTATAACGATCAAGGAGATTTCTCTTGAGTTTCATTCATTTTTTTTTACTTTCAACGCAGTTAGATAAGTTTAAACGAATTTCGTATACAACGTATTTAACTGCTGCGTAGAAATACACTTACTTAGGCCTTATCGCATGATACCATGTCATTACCTATAGGGCAATAACAGTTCGACCCATCTCAAAAAACTTTCGGTCTTCTCAATCAGTCCGCCCTTGACTCACTAGAACTTTCGATATTCTATACGGCCCGTCGCTCAGGTACTACTATATTTTAATTCATTCTCCCTTAGCGTTATTTCTGAATTACAATGTCTATGATACAAAACGACGGTGGCATTGATAAGGATGTGAGGAACAGGATAAATGCAGGATGGGTGAAATGGCGAAATGTGTCTGGGTAGCTTGTGACCCACGAATGCCATTGAAACTGAAGGGGAAAGTTTATAAAACTATGATAAGACCGGTCATGCTGTATGCATTTGAGTGCTGGGCTACGAAAGAAACGGATGAGAGAAAATTACATGTGGCAGAGATGCGAATGTAAAGGTGGATGTGTGATGTGACTAGAATGGATAAGATTAAGAATGAGTATATCAGAGGAAGTTTGAAAATAGCACCAGTGACAGAGAAGTTGAGAAGTAATAGGTTTGTAATGGTACTTTGCAATGATGTATTTGATGCAATGATGTAATTCATTTTTTATATGATCAAACACAATTCGTTGCTTTTACTTATTAATGCAAATCTGAAGTACAAAACTCTGTAAGTAATTGATAAGTGGGTCGGCCATTACTTCCAATAGTAATTATCTCGTAAATCGTAATAAATTCTATTGATCGATCAATGGCTAATGTTTATTTACTTAAGTCATGCAGAAATTATTTTATTTAAGCGTCTATATAAATATATTAAACAATGATAATTGTTACGAATATAATGAGGTGCTCGTAAATCACCTCTATCCGTAATATTTGTATAATGTGTTTTAATTACAAGTTCTTATAATACTATTATCACGAATATAATGTATCGATAAAACCACTCAAACTAGCGATCTTATTAGACTCTGTCGTGTCAATATTCCGAATAAACTCTATCGTTCAGAGTCTACTCGGTGACCGTTCCGATCAGAGTCTATGATGTTACTGTTTTTGAACAAGTTCATGTTCCTTATTTAAAGGTCTCGCAGCTGTAATGGGCCGATACATGCGGTCCACGCGTGTGGCTCGCTTAAAGTCGAAATCAGCTCGACCGAGACCCCTAGGATGCGCACGTTTGAGAAATAAGGCACATGGATTCGTTCCTTTGTCATTATTTCCCTAGACCGTGGCATTGACATAAATTTATTGCATCTTGCACAATTGAAAACAATACTTATCCCTTTTTTTTTTTTTTTTTTTTTTTTTTTTTTTTTTTTTTTAT
>JACEII010000052.1:2744976-2760999 GCA_014332785.1 Antheraea mylitta | reverse complement strand
AAAAAAAAAAATGTTTATTGTTTTTGGACTCTGTGTCTATCGACGTAAGTCAATGAGACGAAGTTTTGAGTAAAGGAAAACACCCTAATCAAAGCATAACGTAGGAAGGTAGGGGTTTTTAAAGCCACATGGGTAGACCACTTTCAAGTTTGTCACATAGCCACTATAGGTGTGTTACGGAAGCGGCACTTGAGAGATAACCTTCCTCTTGGTTGAGTGTTTTTATTATAATAGACCACATCGACATGTAGCATCAGGTGAGGTTGTGTTTAACAATAAAACCTATAAAGTATTAAAAGGAAACATGATGTGTGGTAAAGACACACGATAGTTGTGAAACTGTTGTATTACAGGAAAACATTTTAATTAAAAAAATACACTATTCTCTGTGGTCACCTATACAAGTATCGACTGCGCGCGACGTTGTTTAACTTTGGTAATCGGAGGAGACCAGTCATTCTCTTGACCACATCTTGTTATAGGTATAACGGTAACGTAACATTCGATTTGTCTAAAGCTTTTGATTGCGTTGACTATAGTACGCTTATTTTTAAATTAAAACACTATGGTGATTGTGGTGCTTCTCTCGATCTTCTTGTCTCTTATTTAAAAGATCGCTGTTAGAAAGTAAGCATGCGTGAGTTAACCTCTGCGGGATCGTTTGCGCGAATTGGTGTCCCAAAGGGCTCCAAGGCTCCAAGAGCGTTCTTTATATATATAAAAAATCAACCGCAAATAGTAAATAACTGTACTGACATGGTGCTTTTTGCAGGCGATACTTCACTTATATATAAAGTGAAATGGACAAAATCAGAGGTTAGGCATCTGAATAATGATTTAAATGAAATTTGTCATTTGTTTATGTTAAATAACCTATTGCTAAATGCAGATAAAACAAAAAATATGCGATTTACTTTACCTAATGTTCACAGGTGGATAGTAGAATCAATATCGAATGGACCTTAGTAGGGTTAGTTGACAATACTGTATTCTTGGGAATCACACTATATTCTAAATTACAATGGAGCCCTCACATTAAAAAATTGAGGAGCAGATTAAGTTCTGCTGCATTCGCAGTACCTAAGATTCGACAGCTTACAGATATCGCCACTGCTAGGTTAGTCTACTTCGTTTACTTCCATAGCTTAATGTCTTATGGTATTGTGCTGTAGGAGACGGCTGCTGATGTAAATACCATATTTTTAACATAAAAACGGGCAGTTCTAGTAATATATAATACGGGACCTTGCGAATCATTAAAAACTAAGTTTCAGGGATTCGGTATCTTAACTCTGCCATCCCAATACATTCTTGGTAATTTAATGTATGTCCGTAAAAACTTTGAAAAGGTGCATTTTGTAAAAGACCGGCATGATCTAAATACTAGAGAGTGTATTAAACTGGTCATCCCATGTTTCAGATTTAATAAAACCAGTAATAGTTTTAGGTAATAGTAGTGTTAGGTTTTACAACAAAGTTCCAAAGTTCTCGATTACTGAGTTTTTTTCCGAACTGGTGTTAGTTTTGACTTTCATAAATGCCTTATTAGGGCCTAAGCTGCTCTAAAATCCCCCGCAACTGGAATTTTAAAATTAGAATCTTTGACATAAATATTTATAATTTTAGCTTCACTAAGTTTCAAATATATTTCCAAACTATTTTATGATAATGGTATAATTAGTACATGATAATAAAATAAAACATTTACTGCATCTAGTAAAATAGTTTAATATAGCTTAAAATAAAACATGTCAAATTATTTGCGGTGTGTCGTTATTTTCATACGTTATGTTATAATCACAATTAACGCCCCTAATACCCGTATCGTTGGTAACCGTATCCACCAGGATAGCCACCATATCCATTGCCAAAACCGACTCCAAAATTACTGAAGCCGTTTCTGCGATTTTGTCCAAAGCCAATACCGTAACCTTGGCCACCTCCATAGCCACCATAACCGCCGTATCCACCATAGCCACCATACTGCGCAAGAGCGACTGACAGCAATACGGCTACAACAGCCATCGTCAGTATGATCTGAAAAAATACATTATACATTATAGTAATTGTAAATACATTATACATTATAGTAATTGTTAATTAAAATTACTATGAACTAAATCATTTTAAACATTGTATGTTAACACTCGTTCGTATGAAGTCGTAAAAATACTCACAAGATTATCCTATTTAAAATACATTTTGTATTGTTAAATTAATATATATAATTTTTCTGTCTGTGTGTATGTGACTGAACTCGTCCTAAACGGCTGGACAGATTTTATGAAATTTTTGTGAGGTCTTAAGAATAGTTTTGATTTACAATTAGACCAATTAGGTGGCGCTGCGGCTGAATTTTAGATGTTTATTACTAATTAAGGACAACGTCCGCCAGGGCCGCTAGTAGTTATAATAAAACAAGGTGATACCCGTGGCTTTGTCTGCGTTGTATTATCTTTACAATAAACCTTCTGTAAAGAGAAATAAACATGAGCTACACACGGTTTCGTAAGAACGGTAAGAAAATACATTGCTGTACGTAACATATAAATATCATAGTTTCTACTCTTTTTCAAATGAAGCTATTGTAATATTTTTTTAGGCAAGGACTGTGTCTAAAAATCGAAATTTCTCTAGTAGGTTTTTGGCAATGGTACACCTCTACCAGTATATTTATATGTACAATAGCCCCTGTCCGAGACTTCATGCGCGTAGTAATAGTCACTTTGGACTGACGCTAACACGCAGCGGAAGCTATCAAGAGGAAGAAAAATGTCGATTTTGAAACATTTTTCATTAGGGTTCCGCTCCTTTTGGTCTTAGCGTGATGATATATAGCATATAACCTTTCTTGATAAATGAGCTATATAACACTAAAAGAATTTAAATCGAAGTTACTGAGATTACTCCTTACAACGTCACAAACTCACAAACTTTACCTCTTTATAATATTAGTATAGATGAAAACACTTGAAATATTATTATAAAAAGTTTCAAAGATGGTGCTAGTGTAGCAATAGTATATATAAAGGATGCTTGGTGGTTCTACTATAATGTGCAAATATTTAAATTCAAAATTGATGTCCTAGAATAAACTAATAAAATCCGTGGAACATATTTTATGTACAACTTATTTAAAAATATACAGAAATTATATCACAATAATCTCCATATAGTAAATCATAGAAGACTAGTTCCAATGTCTAAAAAAAATCGAGTTATCTTCGTATCAATAATTACTAACTTACTAATTAATTACTAACTTACTTTTGATATTGCCATTGCAATGAATACTTCTTCTTCTTGTTTCTCAAATACTAATGGTAACGTCGGAACGCGTTTCTTTAAATATACGCTTACTTAATCATTTGAGTAATTATTGGTCTTAGTTTCCGTACAAAAAAATAACATTAATAGGCTTTATCAAACTGTATACATTACATGTAAATACCATGAAAATAATTTCAAGCAATTTACAATTTATTCCGGAATTATATAATTCTAGTTTTTTTTTTGATAGTCAACCACCATAAACAAATAGTTGATAGTTAAAATTAGTTTCTGTAAGTTACTAATAATAACTTTAATCAAATTAAACCAGAATTAATAGAACTGGATCACCAGTATCAGAGATAAACTCCTGCAAACAAATATCCGAACTCATAGACGTTACGTAATATAGTAGTGTAGACTATATACATACATACATATAAGTCAATCACGGAACTATAGTTTTCATGTAAATTTAATTAGGATATCATTCCTATACCTATATATGTCCGTAGAACAAACATTACATAATAATGATATTTGACTAAGTCGCTGCCAACAATATAGATATAGTACTCAAGTCCGTGGTATTGACAGTTCTTGTTATTAAAGTAGAAATCAGACCAACACTTTGTAATAAATATTTATAGTCTTTTTTTTTTTCTCGAAATGACTACGCTATTGACCCATCAAGGTCTTAACAGCTTCACCGGACTACTAAGGCGAGCGCTTAAGGCACTCAGCCGATGAATATTTGTAGTAATTTAAATGTAAGTGTATGTATAAGATGATATGTCAGAGAAACGGAACGTAAAATGCCAGCAGACATTGTATAAATAATAACTAAATAATATAATAATATTGCATAAAGTCTCCTTAAACGTATATTAAATTGTATAATAATAATAAGTATATGTGACTAAATCTATTTTGTAAAAGTAATCATCACAAAATATTCATGATTTTAATTTTTAGCGTTTTGTATTACGTGATTCGGACAGCGAATAATAGTGACGTTTTGAAATTAGTTTGTATTTCATTTAATTGTACTTCTAGTAGGTATAAACTATGAACATACTTTTTCTATGAAGATTAATTATTGCTAAAATTATGGGCTTCTAAAAACTGTCGACATTTAAATTCAGATTGGGGATATTTTTTTCTGTCTCAACATTTTTTTTAAATAAAATCGAAGTAGAAAACAAAATGTGAAATGTTCAGCAATAACGTTTAAAATAATTATTTACAAACAAACAAAAAATTAATCTCTTCAGTTTTATAATACTAGCATAGATAGAAAGCCTAAAAAAATGGCTGCCATGTGCTCGAATTTTGTTTTTCGTTACTACTGTTATCGAACCCTCTTTTGTTATTCTATTCTTTCTTGATTTACGTAAATACATAATAGATGGTTATTATGTGAACACGAAATCTGTTCTTTGTATATATTGAATTTTCATTAGTAATCTCATCGAACGTTTTTCGTTTTTCTAGAAAGTTGTATCTTGGACTACGTAAATATATAATACAAAATTTTTATATAAACACAAAAACGTTTATTAAATACATTTTGGTGTTTGTTAATTACAGAAATCTCATTAATGCATTTACATAAACATATAGTCAGAATTATTGGTATATATGACTCGAAAATTCATTACAAATTACTACTGAACTTTCCGCTAATCAGTACAGATGTCGACCCCACGAATGCCCTTAATTTTATAGCTTGTAGATACATTTCAGATGTTAGTAATGTAAATGTAAAGTTAGACAACACGCGGCGCGGCGCGGTGTCGCAAAGATATAACAAAAATATTTTTTTTTTCTCGAACTGACTACGCTATTGACCTAGCAAGGTCTTAACAGCTTCACCGGACTACCACGTAAAAATAAATCAAATTGCAACGATCAATCCATACTTTGAGAAGCACTGTTGTTCGACAACATTTAATATATCCCTGTTAAATATATTTATATTATATTGATTCGATATTTATTTGTAAGTGTTGGTTTATGTTTTAGCTATATGTGGTTCTTGTTCTATTAGGAATGAGAAAATTCTTGTTATTCAAATAACTTTGATATAAAAATAGAGTTATAGGACGTATTCAAAATCATTCCTTATTAGACATGTTAATTATCAATATATAATCTTTAAAGGTCTCAGAATTTAATTTACTAATGGGGTATATTACAGAAATATTATTAAGAAATTATAATAAGTTGCTCTAAATGGCATATTAGATCGTAGGTCCCCAAAGAAGTCCATATTGATCCCTTGCGGTCGATTTCGAACTTCAACGGGTTCCCAAACCAGCATAACAAAATCGGCGAGCAGCAAAATTTTACCTATAATATAAAAATCAATCGCTGAATGTTTTGCTAAGCGCAAATCTCGAGAACAGCTGAACCGATTTTCCTAATTCTTTTTTTTTGTTGTGTTTGTTACTATCAGGAGAAGGTTCTTATGCAAAAAAAGCGCATATTTTAATATGTTTAAGGTGGAACGGAGTTCGCGGGCACTGCTAGTTTTTTTATAAATAAAATAAAAAAATATGATAGACCGTGTCTACTTAAATAATACTGTTTTCAATAAATATATACAGATATTTTTTTAAATTGTATTTGAATTACATTATGATATGGAATTAGATTCAGATAATCTCATGCTTACAAGAATCCGTCAATCAGCAAAAAATGTACTGATCGATGAATGGGATGAAACTAATGGTTTAGGTACTTTTGGTGAAATTTAATATGAATGAAAGTATTGAATTGGTTTAACTTCATAGTAGAAAATTACTATATCTATAATAGCTACTCTCCTATTTAAATTTAATTCTACAAGCCACTCGTTTTGTGGTTGGATTCAAATCTATTCAAAGTAAAGAGAGGGTTTATCCAATAGAGTAAAGTTAGATAAGGGGTCTACAAGACAAAAATATTTGAGGACTAGGACTAGGATTGTTCTGAATCGTTATAAAGATATTAATAAAATTAGTGTATAGTATCCATTAGACAATAAGTGGTTACTTTATCTCATAAAAAAACATTATTATGAGTGTCGTCTAAGTTACAATTCATTCAGGTTAAAGATATTTTCTTTATTGTAGCACGACACAGTGACGATCCTGTTTCTGTATCTATGCCTAAACAGTGTAAAATCCGAAGAAAATGCTGATCATCGAAAGATCCCAGCGCGATTTATTGCTGTTATACCGGCTCCAACCTCTCTCTCAGAAGCAGAACGCTCACTGGTCGATTCCCAAATGCGATAATCCAAAATGGTGTTTATTATCATATTCATGGTTGTAGCTATTCCCTAGTATACATACACCCTTTTTTTAATTGACATGAGGAAATTCATTATGGATACCTACTCTCCTGGGGGAGAGAGTGAGTTATGTCCGACTCGCAAGGACTAAAACTCCACGGTGTACCGACAAATCGCATTTGTTAGGGTGGCAAGGGATCGTATCAGCTACTCAACCTTGGATAGCCGCTCCAACGGTCCACCCAACGGAAGGTGGCCGTCGGGCTCCCACCTAATAGGGAGACAGACTGAGTACAGTGTACATACACACTAACGAAGAAGTGCAAGTATTTGACTATATTTACTTGCAAAAGAAAACGATCCTAATAAAATATTTTTCGTCAAAAGTAATTGTATGTTTGTAAGTAGGTAGGTTGGCTTTACGACCGCTGGGGCGATATGTCGAGTGCACTGGCATTGCTTGTCCCCCGATATGACGGTAGTGGGCACTAACAGGGGCTTAGTCCGTGCAAATCGGACATAACGCACTCTCTTGCTCGGGTGGGTGCTGGCTGTATCCGTTAGGGATTTCCCCATGTAAAAAAAAGGTTGACTTTGGCATTTTTGCTCTATATTGTGGTTAACGTAGTTATTTAGAATGTTATGGATAATCTTTAACCTTAATAACCTTTGTGTGTCAACATTAAATTTGATGGCACCGGTTAGGTATTTATTTTAATGAAACTAAACTATCTTGCTGCTTTATTCTACTATTTTTACCTTTCATGGACATTATATTTGGTGTTATAACTAAAAGATATAGGATATTATAAGTGTTATAGAAAAATGAAAAAATAATAACAATAGTTATAGCACAATTTACAATATTTATTTACTTCTCAGGTACAATAAAATAATGGGTATACATGGTTAGTTTTAACGTCCGAAGCCACCAAAACCTCCTTGACTGCCTCCGTAACCACCTTGACCGCCACCAAAACCTCCTTGCCCACCGCCGTAACCACCTTGACTGCCACCAAAGCCGCCTTGACTACCGTAACCACTTTGTCCACCACCGAATCCGCCCTGTCCACCGCCGTAGCCACCTTGCCCACCGCTTCGTCCCCTCCCACCGTATCCACCTTGGCTACCACTACTACCATACCCTCCTTGACTGCCTCCAAAGCCACCAAACCCTTGTGCGGAGCTCATTGCAATAACAGCCATGATAATACCAAATACTAACAAAACCTGGAAGCAAATGATATTGATAATGAATTCATAACCTCTTGGAATTAACCATGGTTATTTTATCATGATAGGATATGTCACTCAATACCAAAAGTGTTGGGCAAAAATCGGTATGTGCTTTTGACCATACTATAGTAGTGAAAACTTCTGATAACATTATAGTCTCGTTCTATTGTATAATATATAACAATAAAAACGTAACTAATGGAATGATGCATTCTTCGTCTAACAGTAAACGAGGTTGACGAAGTCTGGTGTCGAGTATATAATATTCATGTTCTGCACCGACATAGCGTGATGATGTACTTTCGTTCATTATAACGCGTTTAAAAAACTATTCTCTTAAAAATGCCCTCTACACATGTTGAGTATACATTACTTTTATTCAATACGCAATATTTAGTTTGAGAGAACCTTGATTTAAAAAAGGCAATTGTCTATAGTTATAGTATTAGTATAATTGATAATAAAAAACTACAATTAAAAATCAAATTACAACTTGTATAAAAACGTTCGTAAAAACATAATATTTTTGTTATTTCGGAAGAATCACATTTGGAAGATAAGTTTAGAATTTCATTGAATATATGCGTAAGATACAAACCAGTATTAAGAAAATATACACATTTTAATATGAACTATTAAGAAAAATAGAAAATATCTTAATCCTGTTAGAGTAACTCTTAACGGTGAGAAGACTTAATAATATACCTTTCAAGGAATACTTTTTTATCCACACTTTGTTAATTAAAAATAGCGTCTATGATTTAGTGAAACAATAAGGAAGTGAATAAGTCGGTATCATAAACATGCAATTAAAATAGTAAGCTATGTAGTTTGTTAATTAGTATAACAATTATTATTTTTGTCTATGTAACTTACCTTGGACGAAAACATTATGATTGTTCTATTACGGACGTTTTAAACACAGTAACTCTTGGCTTATTTATCCGTTTCGGGCTTTTATATCAAATCTATGTTGTGTTTGTACTGCTTCAGAAACGTGCTAATTATCATGTTAAAGTACTGAGCTTCCCAACCAGTTTGTGTTCATTTAATCAGAATTATAATATTGCGTTTAAAATGTAAATTAGATAATGCAATACATTTTACTTATATAGAATAATCAGAGATCATTTGAGATAATCATTTCTTTTCTATTATTTAAAATATAAATATTGTTTTAATTGGATAAATGATCCCTTAAAAAAGTTATGAATATGATATGATTTTAGAATAGAAATATTTTAGACAAAACGAATTTCATAAATCAAGGTAAAATGTTTAATATTAGGTCATTACCTATGAAATTGCCGTTTTGTATGAAAAAATTTAAACTAATTTTTTTCGTGTATTTTTTATTTGTATTAATCGAAGTAATCACCCATGCAATCAATGCATCTTTGCCAACGCAGTGGCAGTTTATTGATGCCCTTCTTCTGCCCTTATGTATTTATAAAAGATATCTCTCTTATAGTTATGATAATTTTTTTTTATTCAAATTAGCCGTTAGGTTTGCCTCACAAAATTAGCAGTTTTCATAGTTTTTATTTCAAAGAATCATCTGAGCTATTTTTGTTTTGACATCGGCAGCGATTTTTTTCTCGATCTGACAACGCTATTGACCCAGCAAGGTCTTAACAGCTTTACCGGACTACAACATCGGCGGCGAAATTTACCTTTATATACTCGTTATATTTTTCATTGCCTGAAAACACAGATAATTTTTTTTATTAATGGAATCTAACTAGATCGATGTAATGTCCCCGAAACCACCTATATACTAAGTTTCACGGAAATCGTGGACGCCGTTTCCAGGATCCTGAATACATAACAATATAAAAATATACAAGAATTGATTGTATAAAGGTATTAGATTAGATAGATTACGTTGCTAACTATGATGTCCGGGTCATTTGATGCTTGTTGTTAACCACATTCTTGAGATTGAAACATAATAGCACGATCATTATTGTTTTGTCGTATAATAAGTATCTATATGGTGATACTATTTCAAATTTTTACAGGTAAATTATGAATGTAAATATATTCAAATTAGCCCAGAAAAATTGTACTAAAGACACTGAAGGATATATTAAATCCCTCGGTTAAACCTCGGTTGATTTGGAGGAACTCAAAATGGCTGATCAGGTTTTTAAATATCCAGCCGTTATTTTTTATTTTATTATGCTTTCAAATAACATAGTTTGTTATTGTTTAAGTTTTTAAAATTATGTAATGAAGTTATTTTTTGTAAAACTTATGCTGCCAACAATTTGTTGACCAGTGCATTGTGCCTTTGTAGATAGGCACTTCCGTTTCCCGCTAGCATGCCCGCTTTTGATAGTAAACATCACTAATTTCCGGTCAAATACGTTACTTGTCACGTCTCACTATAGCACCGAGGTATGTTTAGAGCGACGCCATCTTTTTAACCAACTTCGAAAAAGGTTCTATTTTCGGTTGTATGTATTTTTTATGTATGTTAATCGATATCTCCGCCAATTATGAACCGATTTTAATGATTCTTTTTTTGTTTGATTCGGTTATACTCAGAGGTGGTACTATATAAATTTAAATAAAATATTCAACCCCTAAGGGGTGAAATATCGTTTATTTGATTTTCACCCAATTCGTGTCTACGTATTAACGTTTTTTTTTTATATTATAGGGGGCAAACGAACACACGGGTCACCCGATGGTAGGTGATCACCGCCGTCCATAGACACTTGCAACACCGGAGGAGTAACAAGTGCGTTGCCGGCCTTTAAAAAAGTGTACGCTCGCTTCTTGAAGGTTTGCAATTCATAGTTGCTTGAAAACATCTCCGCTGGGAGTCGATTCCACAAGGTTGCAGTACGAGGCAGAAACAACCTTGAAAACCTCACCTTGGAAGATCTCCACTCATCGAGGTGGCGTGGATGAAATTTAAGTTTCAGGCGGGTAGTACGATGGTAGAATGTAGCGGCAGGTAAAAGTCCAAACAACTCCTCTGAACACTCTCCGTGGTAAATGCGATAAAGAACGCAAAGAGCCGCGATGTCCCGACGTAGTGCCAATGGGTCGAGCTGATCGGATAATACCTCGTCGCCAACGATTCGAGCTGCTCTACGCTGGATGCGGTTGATATTGAGGCGCTCCAGCCCAAAGGTGAGAACAGTATTCCATGTGTGGGTGGACTTGCGCTTTATAGAGTAGTAAACGGTGTTCTGGTGAGAAATACTGTCTTGTCCTATTAAGGACACCTAGTTTTTTGGAGGCCAACAATGCTTTGCACCCCAAATGACCGCCAAATTGAACGTCACTCGATATGTCAACGCCGAGGATACTAATACTGGGCTTGGCGACTAAGGGAACTCCCTGAAAGCTGGGCATTACGTCAAATTTGATCTGTTTCGCGGTAAATGCGCAAACTTGTGTTAATAGGGTTAAAATCGACCAAGTTTTGTCTACCCCAATGCGAGACGTGTTCGAGTGACGTCTATATTTCAGACAAAAGTTGATTCTGGCACTCAACGACGCGATCCCGGGAAATATTAGCACGGCCAGTGTATAGAGCATCTCCAGTGCTATCGTCTGCATAGCAATGAATGTTGCTAACTTGCAACATATCATTGATATACAGAAGAAAGAGAGTAGGGGATAATACACAGCCTTGTGGGATACCAGCATTCACAGGTTTCAATTCAGAGCTCGCACCGTCGACTGTGACTTTTATGCTTCGACCAGTGAGAAAGCTAGATACCCAGTTGCATAAATTTTCGGGAAGTCCAAAGGAAGTAAGTTTCGACAGAATTGCTTTGTGCCCAACCCGATCAAAAGCCTTCGCTACGTCTAAACTTATGGCAATGGCCTCACCCTTGCTTTCTATTGTCTCCGCCCATCGATGTGTCAAGAAGGCTAGAAGATCATCATCTGAGCGACGTTGGCGAAAGCCATATTGACGGTCGCTAATAAGCTGGTTCTCCTCTAGGTACTTCAAGAGCTGGCAGTTTATAATGGACTCCATTATTTTGGAAAGCAAGGAAGTGATGGCGATTGACCGATAGTTCGACGGCTCTGAGCGGTCACCTTTTTTTGGGGTCAGGTGCACAGAAGCAGACTTCCAAGATACTGGCACAACGCCTGTACAATAGAAGTACAGCACAACGCCTGTACAAAAGACGCGCAAGAACTGGAGCCAGTTCCGGAGCACATATCCTTAACACAATTGCGGGAATCCCGTCAGGTCCACTTGACTTTCTGATGTCTAAAGAGGCGAGCTTTTTACGTATACTGCACATCGGGCATGCTGATTTTGCAACGCGCTAAGTTCGGTGGAGACTTCTCCCTATCATCTAGAGTCGAGTTCGACATAAAAAAACAGGCAAGAAGTTCGGCTTTGTCCTTTGCGCCGTAGGCCAACGAGTTGTCTTCCTTCCGCAATGGTGGGAACGATGGCAGACTGAAGTTCCCTAGGGCGGCTTTGGCGAGAGACCAGAATGCCCGAGTTCCAGAGGGTCTTCCAGTCTCTCACCAATTCTGCCAATGAAGGCGGACTTTGCTAGAGCAATCGCTCTTTTGTAAGACCTGGAGGCAACATTATACTCCTTTTTGAGAGCACTGGTATTTACATCCTTAGACACCATCGCGTCAACCCAGGCCTGGTAGCATTTTTGCTTCCGGCGTTTAGCCATTCTGCAGGAATGACCAAGCCAGGGTTGATTGTTGCCATCGACGGGTACTACAGAATTAGGGATAAATAAGTCCATTCCTTGTAGTATGGCGTCGGTTACGTTTTTGGCGACAGCATCAGGACCGTCCAGTGAGAAGCAAACTTGCCCCCAGGGAAAAGAGGAGAAGAAAGCTCCCATGCTATCCCAATCTGCTGACTTATAGAGCCAAACTCGGCGGCAGCCCGCTGATCGCGGGCGTAGTGGGCCGAGAGAGACACGTTACTCCGGATCAGGCAATGGTCCGAAGAGCCTAAAGGGGCACCAACGGTAATTCGATAGCTGTCCGGATGAGAGGTCAGCAGAAGGTCCAACAGGGATCAGGGATCCACATTAGGGATCCGCGTAGGCGAGGTAACCAGTTGCATTACGGAGGACGCCAAAGCAAAGTCAAAACAGATCTCCCCACGTGATCGGTGGTGCGTGAGTCTAGCCATTCGGCATGGTGGGCGTTAAAGCCGCCAAGAACCACGATCTCAGCGGAAGGGAATTGTTGAAGAGCGATGTCAGTCGCCATTAGGACATGCTCCGTCTCGGTATTACCGCTATGGGATCAGTAGAGACATGCATAGACGCGTGGATGGTTGACGCAGTCCACACGGATAACAAGTAGTGAAAGCTCTTTACCTTCAAGATTGGCAAGGCGACGTAAACATATATCCTCCCTAACAAACGCGCAGACTCCAGCCCGAGGCACGAAAGCATGCTCAATTTTGTAGCCAGAATACGTCAGGTAGGCGACGTCTGCAGGGGAATATATTTGAGTTTCCGTTCAAAAAAGCAAGGCTGGCCTCTCTGTCTCGAGGTGGTGGTGGACGGAGTTGATGTTTGAGTGGATTCCCCTAACGTTGCAAAAGTCCACGCGAAACGTGGAAGGGGGTGCCATAGACTTACGTTTGCTTTTGCCTTTCGTCATGACAAGCGGTTTTTTGCCCTCCCCAGAGTACGAAGGGCAGCCTGAGCGGGAACGCTCAGAGGTCGATTCTCCATCACGAGACGTGCGGGTACCCCCCTGGGATATATTTACATTTAAAGCCGCTTTCATGTTTGGGGGGGAAGGTGGGCCTCCGGCAACTCACTGACCGAACGAAACGCAACAGTGCTACTTCACGTCGGTTTTCTGTGAGTGTGTGGTACTACCCCGGACGAGCCGACCCATTCATACTGAAACCAGTTAAACCATCAGCGTGGCTCTACCACCCGGTAAAAGCTGCTCGTTTAGCACCACCCGGGGATCACGTGTAGGGTCTCGAGGGTAAAGCCTACGGATGTGAGCAGCATCAACCCCCATCGTGCACTTGAAACCGATTTCAACATTTTTATTTGAATCACCAATAGTAGGGAATGGTGTACTTCAAATTAAAAAAAAATCCAACCATAAGGGTTGAAAATAAAGGGATGAATAAAGCTTATACGAATAAATGAACTTCCCCATAAGCTAATTTTAATGAAAACTTGGAACAACCTGTTGTAGCGATAAGAACATCATTTAATCAATCCTGATTTGATCATGAAAATGGAGAAATTGGAATAGAACTCCTCAACGGCTTACAGCAGCTATTGTGTTTGGGTACATATGACTCGTTTTGACGAGGACTTACATGTGGGGTTATGACTGTTGAGGCAATTCCCGTGAAGCGGACATTAGGAAAGATGAGGTTCTGAAATTCGTTCACAGTCAACCTAATTTGACCAGTTGGATTTAGTACGGTGTAATATCATGTGTGTTTTTCAAGTTATGAACTTCTGAAGAACAATTACTTCTGTATCAAATTAAATCAATATCATGTACTCGAAAAATATCTAGAAGTATGGTGGTAAGCCACTCTATATTTTTCTTTATTCTTTTAGTTATTGTTCAGACCTCTCGGTATTATTATAAACATTACAGGTAGCCGCTTATATATAGCTAGTCTACTAGCTAGCCTAGCTACTAGAAGTCTAATTACCATCACTATGAATGAATTTCACCTTTATTTGTTGCCCACTTCACATAAATAAAATACAACTGTTATCAAAAAGACAAAAAGACCGCAGCTATGATTAAAGTAAGAGCGTAAGTAAAGTAAGATTAATAGAATAAAATTCTTAAAACCACTAAATCTTACTTATTTTATAATTAATTAAAATCATATAAAGTATATTTATATAAACTAAAAATGGAAAAATAAAAAAAATTACAAAAAAAATTTACCCGACTTCGATATCGAAAACTTATAAAGCATTGAAAAGTGCAAAATAAATATACTATCAAATTAATCAAATTTAAAAAAATATATGAATTTTTGCGCTACCTAGAGAACTGGAAGTCGGTGCCAACCTAAAATCATATCTACATAGGTACGAAGTCCATTCTCACGTGTGATATATATCTGCATAATGTAATATACTTTTATACCTGCAACAAATTTGAAATTTCGGTTTCGGTTGGCACGGACTTTCAATATATCTCTAGGTAGCGCAAAAATTCATATATATATATTTTATTTAATAACATATTTATTTTTCACTTTTCAATGCTTTATAAGTTTTTCATATCAAAGTTGGGTAAATTTTTTTTTGTAATTTTTTTAACTTCATTGAGTCAAATAAATAATACCATGCAGAATTTAAAAGATTAAGCTTCGAACTAGGTAAGTAAATTAATATGCGTTTTATTGTAAGGTAAGACGCTGCTGTTAATCTGCCTTGACCTTCGAAGCTCATTTATGATACTTGTTTGTTATCGCCCAATGGAGGTAACTTGCACTTAAATTTTTCAAAATTCACCAGATTAGGCCCCCCTCGGCAGCGGCTCGAGCCTAGGTTCGTTCCCTCGGTGTGGAACCCTTGAGTGAGCTGCTCGCGCGATACAGTGACACAAAATTTTACATCATTGCGACAACATTACACATATCACCTTCACACACGTGCACTATACACGCTTACACATGAAAGTGGAAAGGTTTTATTTTTTTATCAAACTGAAATAGTTTAGAAAATTATCCGATACAAAATATATATAAGAGTTGTTGGGGTATGTATGCTTGGTACACATATACGTTTCAACAATTCATATATGTACCAATAGTTAGCTTAGCTTAGGTTAGCTCAGATAGGCTCCCTGACTTTCCGTCTGGTGCAGGTGCTGACCGGGCACGGGTGCTTCGGTTGGTACCTGCACCGGATAGCACGCAGGGAGCCGACCGCCGTGTGCCATCAGTGCGGCGTTGAACCGTACACTGCGCAGCACACTCTCTCCGAGTGTGCTGCGTGAGAGGAGCGGCGCCGCACTCTGGCTGCGGCGGTAGGTGGTGATCTCTCGCTGCCGAGCGTCGTAAAAGCTATGCTCGGCAGCGAGGATGTATGGAATATTATGGCCTCCTTCTGCGAAGAGGTCGTCTCACAGAAGGAGGCGGCGGAGAGGGTCCGTGAGCAAGACCCTCACAGTGGCCGTCTCCGTCAATAAAGGACAGGCAGGAGGAGGCGGCAGTTTGACCGCCACCTCCCACCTTAACCGGACCAGGGAAGATGGGCCGGGGGGGGGGGGGGGGC
>JACEII010000052.1:2711934-2744876 GCA_014332785.1 Antheraea mylitta | reverse complement strand
GGGGGGGGGGGGGGGGGCATCTTCCCATTGCACGGGTCTGGTGGACGGAGGAGGCGGCCGGTGTTTACCCGGCTGTCTCCTTACAAGACGAGGCCTGGCGGCGGCACTTCTGCTGCTGGGCCAACCGCCGGGGTGGCACGATGAATTCTATAGAGATCTCGTGCCGCCCCAACCATAGCGGAAGACGTACACCGTCGGGTTTTAGTCCGTGCGAGTCGGACATTACCTACCCTCTCCCCCGGGAGGGTGGGTATCCATAAGGGATTTCCCCACGTAAAAAAAAAATTGCATGTATCATGCAACATCCCAAGTCGAGGTGTGTCGTGCACCCTTGAGCTGGTTCTCAAATAAATTCGGCTGAGTGCCTTAAGCGCTCGCCTTAGTAGTCTGGTGAAGCTGTTAAGACCTTTCCGGGTCAATAGCGTAGACAGTTCGAAAACAAGAACACTTAAAATTCTATAGTTTTGGACAATCCAGGTGTTACAGTGAATGAAGCCGGGATCGAAAGCTAGTTTAGTAATAAATCCACTGCCTGAGATGATTCCTTTTTATAAAGATTGCGCACCACAGGAGATGTAAATAGAGTTAATACATAAAATTGACATTGTAGTCAATTATTATTCTTAGAATTTGGACATCAGTAGTTATGGTAATAACGATTTTTGTTAGAGAACACTTAAATATTCAGTGTGAATGATAGTGTTTATTTATGTTACTGATTATCGTCATCTTCACTGGTAAAGGTACATTTCTTGTTTTTTTTTTTCGGATTCACTTTTAATCTTTTCTTGCTATTTAATTTCTGAAGGATTAATCCTTTAAATGGAAGTAACATTTCTAGACATGTCTATTTCCGTTGCACGTTTTATACACTAAGCGACTATTTTTAAATCATACGAGGCAAACGAACAGGTGGATCACCTGATAAGTGATCACTACCGTCCATACACCAGCAACACCAGAGGAGTCGCGGGTGCGTTGCCAGCCTGTGTTGGTGAGAAAGGGGGAAGGGGCAGGAGTAGCGAAATGGGAGGGAGGGTTTAGGCTTGTGTGTATCATTTGAATAGTCTTAATTGTGGTTATGACGTAGGCTTTATAATATTTAGGTATGGTTATTGTGAATCAAAAGAAGTGGGAGGAAGGATTTTTTTTTACTTGTAAATACTGAAGTGAACATATCGTTCATAATATATTAAAAAATTTAAAGTTCTAGTTGTAAGATTTCTAGTTTTCTTTTTTAGGAATTCTATTTGATTTTAAAATATCACAAGGAAACCAGAACACCATATAATATGCTATTGAACTGAAACAATTGAATGTCATTCGGTGAATTTTCACATTTTTTTTCCGTCTCATTCTCTTTCTATATGGAGATTTTAAATTAATATTCAGTCACTTCTTCATAGGATCTTTTAAATATTTTTCTTAAACAGACCTTGTTCTGACAAACACAACAATAAAATAATTAGCCAAATGTATGCGCAGCGGTGCTAAGAAGCGCTTATATACATTTCGCAATTGATTTCTATGTATATCTATCGATCTAATACCTTTAAACGAGTAATTCTTATATATTTTTATATTGTTATATATTCATGATATCGGAAACGACGTCATATATTCCCGTGAAATTTAATGTGTAGGTGGTTTCGGGGACGATAAATCGATCTAGCTATTTTTTTCATAGAATTTTTTAACTAAGTTTTCAGGCAATTAAAAAATATTGCTAGAATAAAAAGGTAAATTTCACCACCGCTGATAAAACAAAAATAGCTCTGATGGAAATTGGCTGTTTCGAAAATCCATCTAACCCCAGTTTGAATCCGAGTGACAGCGAAAGAGATATCTTTTTTAATATATATATATTTTTTTATTAATAATGCTTGTTTTATGAGGCAAACCTAACAGTTTATTTTAATTTATAAAGTGTTTTTTTAGATAACGGAGCTAAGCTCGGTCGCCCAGGTACTAGAAGTTGAATAGTCAAATAATCAACCTTATTTGTATCAAAAATTTTTATTATGATTACTCAAATATACAGTGGTTATTTTCTTTATTAATAATGCTTGTTTTATGAGGCAAACCTAACAGTTTATTTTAATTTAAAAATGTTTTTTTAGATAACGGAGCTAAGCTCGGTCGCCCAGATACTAGAAGTTGAATAGTCAAATAATCAATTATTTGTATCAAAATTGTTTATTATGATTACTCAAATATTAATTTGATTACTCAAATATACAGTGGTATATATTGGAATAAAATGTTGTTAATATTAAATTTACTACTCAATCCTTGTAATAAGGTATGTATGGTCTTTCCTTATTATTTTTGATTCCATATCCATGACCAACGTAATACGGGTAAAATGCATGTTCGCCAGTAACGTAATATGGAAAAGTATACAATCCTTGTATGCCGTGTGACGAATAATAAGGTTTTCCAAAGACATTATAATATTTCTCATCGTATTTTGTTTCTTTCGATTTTAAAGGTTTCATACGATCTTCCAGATATCCAGAAATTGGACGCCAAATATTATATTCATATTGGTTATCACTGTTATCTGCTTCTTTGTCGTATTCAGCACTCACAAGTTTATATACCAATATATTTGTAAAAATAAATAAAAATACTTTAAAAAACATGACTCGGAAGGTTTATCTAAAGATTTACACTTTTAAAACCTGACTATTTTTATCTGTAATGGTATATATATACATCGTTCGTCGCAATTTACAGTAAAACAGTCTTGTAGCAATTAAGGTTATCAGTAAAAAAAAAACCTTTCAAAGAAGTATTATATTGTCGCTTATCTTTGTGTTTTAAGTTTGTAACTAAGCCTAAATTGCTTTAACCTGTAAATACTTTGTGCTAGCTTTAACATGACGGCGGGAAAAATCATACGTAACCTAACAATGATTGTTGATACAGGTGTTTTTTGTGAACAAATTAACAGATATTGCAAAATATTGTTAGCATCTTTGTATTTACAGTAGGTGGTAGAGCCACGCTTAAGCTATTACTGGCTTCAATATGAATGGATTAGCTCGCTCGGGGTAGTACTACACGACACACAGAAAACATACTTGAAGTGACAGTGCTTGCATTGCTGCGTTTCGTTCAGTCAGTGAGAACGCCGGAGGCCCATCTCTCCTTACCTTTTTTAGGACGAAAACCGAATTTCTAACTTGTCAAATTAGAAAAGAATGACCGAAATGTATCCCGGAGTTTCTGCGTGATATGCACATATAACCGCAGGCCTTTATAATTTTTAATATTACTAATGAACGCCTAATGATATTTCTTTAGCAACATATGAATGTAAGTTGTTTTTGTAACGTGCTAATAATATTTGCTATCTTGAAGCGCTCATTGATCAGTGTCATTTATACGTACGTAATCTTTTGTTTCATGGGGCATATTCATGTAATAGTGTGGAATAGACGTGTGAGCATGATAATTAAATACGTTAAGTTGATATTTAATGAGTAAAAAAAAGGTAACTTGGTCGTATTAGCACTGTATTTGTGACGTCATGTGTTACGATGTCAATGATACACGATTCAGGTAACGACTGATTTATTTAGATCCACCCACATATACAACATCTTCCCCTTAAAAATTAATATACACAACATCTTCCCCTTAAAAAATTCAACCTTATATTTATTATACAGTAAGAAACAAATGTAAACAATTATCAGTTTATACCTTTATACATTATCTTATACGATACTCGTTATGTAATACAGTTTGTATTCTCGAAACTATTTCAGATGAAGTTTACACAATTGCCTATGTCTTATCAATAAATTCCAACCTAATATGAGCTTAATAGTTTACATTCAAAGTTATAACAATTAATACAAATAAATGCATAACAATTCTTATGAAGCTTAGTTACTTATTTTCTTATAAACTAGGTGACGGTTTTACAGACTGATAATATGTTAAAGGATTACTTAAAAATTACCAAGTAGCTTAGCTCGGCTACGTGTAAGTGGTGGAGAAGTAACAGGAGTATGCTGATTAGACTCTGCCCGTTCATTGTTGGGCGTGCTACATTTTTTATTTTCATTTAATGGTGAATAAACATTTTTTGATGTTTCATATTTTATTAAATGGCGCCGATTACGCCTGTACGTGCCAAGGTTATTTTGAACGAAATAGGACCTTGGAGTATCAGCGCTCTGCACTATCGTACCACGAGTTCTTCGATTACCTTCTAGACAAATGACCTTATCACCCTTGCTTAACTTTTTTAATTCCTTGCTACGTTTATCATAATAATTCTTAGAAATGACTTGTTTATCTAATAATTTTAGATACTCCGAGGGATTCACTGGATTTGGTTCTAATAATTTAGGATGAGTTGGTAGTTTACAACGAAGCCTGCGTCCCATAAGAAGTTGTGCAGGAGAGCTTAAACCATCCCTAGGAGTATTTCTGTAATTGAGTAACGCTAACTGAAAATCTGTATTGCTACTGATTGCTTTTGTTAGAAGCATTTTAATAGTTTGAACCGCTCGTTCGCTCTTACCATTCGCTTGCGGATATCTAGGTGAAGACGTCACGTGATCAAACCCCCAATCATTAGCGAACGTTTTAAACTCACAGCTACTGTACTGCGTACCATTGTCGCTCATAAGTATTTTGGGAATCCCATGTCGTGAGAATATATCCTTCATAGCCTGTATGACTGAATGGGAAGATATGTTATTTAATTTACAAACTTCTACATAATTAGAATAGTAATCCACGACAAGTAAAAAGTTGTTTTTTCTAAATTCGAAGAGATCCGACCCTACCTTATACCATGGAAGCGGTGGTATCTCAACCGGCATCATGGGTTCTCTAGTGGGCGCGTTTAATCTCTCCTGACAAACTTTACAATGTTTCACATAACATTCAATATCGCGGGACATATTTGGCCAAAACATGACTTGTCTAGCACGTCGTTTGCACCGATCTATACCCATATGACCTTCATGAATAATCTGTAACATTTGTTCTCTCATCGATGAAGGTATCATCACTAAATCATTCACGAATAGCACACCGTCTATTACGTATAAGTCGTTTTTCATAGACCAATAGCTTTTTACGTCGTTCGAAATATTATATTTGTGATTAGGCCATCCATGATTAATATAATACAACAAAGATTTAAAAACTGCATCGGATTGGGTTGCTGTCTTAATTGTCGTAAGTTTCTGGTTAGAAATAGGTAATGAATTAACTATCATTTTAAGCTGATAAACTACATGTTTGTGAAGCTCCTCACTATATAAATCTGGCAGAGGAGCACGAGACAATGTATCCGCTATGTACATATATTTACCTGGTACATAATTCACCACAATATCATAGCTCTGTATTCTCAACATCATACGCTGTAAGCGTGCCGGGACGGACATTAGGGGTTTCAAAAAAATATTTTCAAGTGGCTTATGATCAGTTTCAACGATAATTTTTTTTTTACCGAAAATATATTGATGAAATCTCTCACATGCAAACACAATAGCCAATAACTCTTTTTCAAGTTGTGCGTAACGAGTCTGAGCGTCGGTAAGAGTTCGAGATGCATACTCAACGGGACGACCGTTCTGTAGGAGTACGGCTCCGAGCGCGTGATTCGACGCGTCAACAGATAGTGTTACGTCCTGAGACACATCATACAGCGCGAGAACGGGTGCTTCACACACACCCTCATTTAATAAATTAAAAGCAGACTGTTCACTTTCTTCCCAACGCCATTCATTATCTTTTTTTAAAAGATTATTTAAAGGTATCGCGTGTTTTGAATAGTTAGGAATGAACTTTGACAAGTAGTTAACTAATCCTAAAAATCGCTCTAAGCTCTTTCTATCTGTTGGAGTAGGCATTTCTTTTATGGCTTTAATTTTATTATAATCGGGACTCATTCCCGTCGCACTAAACACATGGCCTAAATACGTAATCTGCTCCACCCCTATCTGACACTTTTCTTTGTTAAATTTTAAATTTATTTCTCTAGCCCTTTCTAATAAAGCTTTCAACCTAATATCATGCTCCTGCTTTGTTCTACCCCATATCAGGATGTCATCAATAAAACTATCTACGCCCTCCAGATTTTCTAACAGTTGACGTAATTTAGCATGAAAAACTTCCGATGCACAACTTATACCGAAAGGCAGCCTAAGGAATTGATACCGTCCAAATGGTGTAGCAAATGTACATAAGTCAGCACTCTGTTTATCAAGTTGAATAGTCCAGAACCCAGAATTAGCATCTAGAACTGAAAAATAGCGTGCAGTGTTTAATCGCGCTGCTAGCTCTGATACTGTCGGTAGTTGAAAATGTGCTCGTTGAACTGCACGATTAAGTTCACGAGGATCTAGGCAGATTCTTATGCCATTATTCTTTTTAGCTACTAGCACCAGTGGATGTACCCACTGTGTTGGATAGTCAACCTTCTTAATAACCCCTAACTGTTCCATCTTTCGGAGTTCTTGTTTTAAAGTGTCGCGTAATCCTAAGGGAATTTTCCTAGAAGCACATATTACTGGTCGAACTGTTTCGTCGATGGTTATATGATATTTTCCCGGTAAACAACCTAAACCCTTAAATAAATCATCGTAATTATTCATTATAATAGAATCAACACGTTTAATTAATCCTAACTGCACACAAGACTTCCGTCCCAACACGCTTTCACATCTCATATTGGCAATTACAACTGATATTTTATACATGATTTTATTGAGTGTTATTGTTATTAGGCACGTTCCCACTACAGGAATCGTTGTGTGAGTGTAAGACTCCAAAGAAATGTTTTTACGAACGATATCTGACTCGCTGAACCCTAAATCGCTGAATGTATCGTACGACATTATGTTAACATCAGAGCCAGTATCTAATTTAAATTTAATATTTCTATTATTACATATTAGTACTTTATACCATGACTCGTTATTGTTTTCCGAGATCGCTAAAACATAAAACTGTTCATTTTCCTCGGTATCATTAACATTATCGTTTTCCACATAATGTACTTGCCTAGTTTTGTCCCTGTCCTTTACTATTGAACGATTTAACTTACACATTCTCGCGAAATGTCCCCGGTAACCGCACACAAAACAAGTAATATTGCGCGCGGGGCATACTGCCCACTCACAACGCACGTTTCCGCACCCGTCGCACCGCGGCTGCCGCGCCGGCTCAGCAATCGCGCGGTCTGCGCGCCATGACGTCACCGCGCTCGATGGACCCGACCGAAGCGGCGCGGGCGCGCGCCTCTCGCCGCATCCTCGCGTACGCGTAGCGGCGCGCAAGCCGCGCCCCCATCGCCTTTGTATTCCGTCTATATGTGTATTATTTGCTTCACCGATGCTACCCTCGATTTGTTGTTCGCTTTCTAAAGTTATTTCGTCGGCTTGACATAATTTTATGGCCAAGTCAAGGTCTAGGTTATCTGCACGCAATAACCGATTTCTGGTGCTAGTATTGCGAACGCCGCACACTATACGATCCTTAATAAGATCATCTTCTAAAGTAGAAAACTCACAATCTTTACTTAATAAACGTAAAGCTGTTACGTACTGGATAATTGACTCTCCCTCTTCTTGATTGCGCGTGAAAAACTTATACCGCACCAGCGTAATATTTGATTTTGTACCAAAATAATTGTCGAATTTTTTTAACACTACCGTAATATCACTTCTCTCGTCTTCATTCTCAAATTGAAAAGTTTGATATATATCAAAGCCTTGTGGTCCAATCAAATTTATGAGTAAGCTTGCTTGGATTTTCGTGGGTTCCTTATAAACCCCTGAGGCATTGATAAACACCATAAATTGCTGTCGCCAACGCTTCCACCCGTCAGCCCGGCCGACAGGTCCACCTTCCATATTGAATTCTGCAGGAGGCCGCGCGTGCTCCATTTCTAATTAACAGTTTCACTCGATGTATGATGTTAACTTGAATGTCAATTATTGCACACAATACACAAGTATGCTATAACACAAACTATTACTCGATAAATATGTTAATTATTGTTTAAACTATTTTTTACACCGCTGTCACCATGTTACGATGTCAATGATACACGATTCAGGTAACGACTGATTTATTTAGATCCACCCACATATACAACATCATGTATACAAGTATCGTAATAATGGACAGGTAGCTTACTTTTAAATACTTTGCCACCCGATTAGGCCTCCCTCTACCTGATTAGGCCTCCCACGGCAGCGGCTCAAGCCTAGGTTCGATCCCTCGGTAGGGAGCCCTTGAGTGCGTTGCTTGCGCAATACGGTGACACACAAATATACATCACCGCTACAACACTACACGATCACTCCCACACACACGTGCACGCCTACACGCTTACACATGAAAGTGGAAGGGTTTCCTTTTTTTTCCTTATCGAACTGAAAAACTCAATTTTCCAATAATAAATATATGGAGGAGTTGTTGAGGGGTGTATGCTTGGTACACATATACGTTTCAACGATTCATACATATATGAATAGTTAGTTAGGTTAGCTAAGATAGGTCGCGATTTTGCATGCAACAGGCAACTGCCAAGCTGAGGTGTGCCGTGCACTCTTGAGCTGGTTGCCAAAATATAATCGGCTGAGTGCCTTAAGCGTTCGCCTTAGTAGTCCGGTGAAGCTATTAAGACCTTGCTGGGTAAATAGCGTAGTCATTTCGAAAAAAAAAAAATAAATAAATACTTTGAGTAAAGAACAAGGCCTGTAATTGTTTACCTACTATTATTTGTTTACTCGGCCTCTTTATAGAGGTTCGACGGCTAAGTATGGACGATTTGATTTGTTATACAATTTAATACCCTAGGTGGTAAAGCTACGCTAAAGCTGGTTTCAGCATGAATGGATCGGCTCGACTGGAGTAGTGCCACCGTCTCATAGAAAACTGACTTAATGTAACAGTGCCTGCATTGTTGCGTTTCGTTCGGTCAGTGAGAGCGTCGGAGGCCCACTTCCCTTTCCTCTCCTCCCCCTTCCCTCTCCCCCTCCCTTTAAACATAGGTTGACAACGCACTTGCGACTCGCCTGATTTTGCCTCTATGGACTGTGGTGATCACTTGACATCAGGTGACCCACCTTTTTGTTTGCCTCCGATGATATGAAAAAAAACTTCATGTGTAAAACCTCAATTAAAATTAAAAATATTAAATACTATTGTTTTATAAATTAAAGTATACAGTTCATGTTTATATTTCTTTATTGAAACGGCAATAAAAAGTCAATGTAGACACATTACTATAAACATACATAAATTATATGTATTTATATAACTCGCATAACAATGAGAAACAAACCAAAACCCGAAAAATTAAATATAAGTCAAGAAACCAGATATTAGAAAGAAAACAAATACCTATTTATCATAATAATTTATCCAGAGAAAGAAGGCAATTTGAATACTTGTTCAACATTATCTAAAACATTTTGGAAACCAGACGTCAAATGTTCTAAGATCCCGCCTGGTTTCTTCGATGTTGAATCCGTTTTTTCTCCGGTGTTTGGATTTTCTGTATTTGGTTTTTCAGTTGTATCGCTCGGAGCAGATGTATTTTCTTCTTCAGTATCACGCTTAGCTTTATAGGGTGATATAGCAGAATACATCGGTAATACTATAAGCCACAAGAATAACATTAATATTAGTACCTGAAAAAAAAAGATCATTATTCTATTTTTTATTTTTTTTTAAATCAATCTTTGATAAATATTTTTCACAGATTTTTATCGATATCTATACTATAATATTATAAAGTGGTGAAATAAGTGAGTTTGTGACGTTGTAGAGGGTAATCTGAGGAACTACTGGTCCGATTTGAAAAAATCCTTCTTCATTGTTATATAGCACATTTATCGAGGAAGATCATATATCATCACGCTGAAATTAATAGGAGCGAAGCACTAATGAAGAATGTATAAAAATCGGGAGTTCTTTCCTCTTGAGAGCTTCCGCTGCATTTTAGCGTTAGCCCAAAGTATCTAATCATGGGAAGCAAACGAACAGGTGGGTCAACTGATGTTAAGTGATCACCACCGTCTATACGCAGTAACAACACCAGGAGAGTTGCAAGTGAGTTACCTGTGTGTGAGAGGAAGGAGGACGGGGAGAGGGATAGGTGTGGGGGAAGGTGGATATCCGGCACTCTCACTGATCGAACAACAACTTGACAACTTCAGAATTGGCAGTATGGATTAATTCCTTCGCCTGTATTGATTGACGAATATTATTACTACTAACCTTTTAGAATAGCAGCACAAAATAGACTTTAAAAATATTAGCAATAGCAACGTATTACGTATAATCAAAAATTGGAATTAAAAATAACGTAGAATAAACTTTTGAACGGGAATACAAAATAAACCCTAATAATATTTCCGATAGAATGTTATCATGTTACCATGGCAACGCATATAATACTGACACTGACACGCAGCGGATGCTCTAAAAATAGCCCGATTTTGAGACATTCTTCATTAGTGCTCCGCTCCTATTGGTTTTAACGTGATATGTAGCCTATAGCCATCCTCGATAAATGAGCTATCTAACGCTGAAAGAAACTTTCAAATCGGACTGGTAGTTCTTGAGATTAGCGCGTTCAACCAAACAAACAAAGAAACTCTTCAGCTTTATAATATTAGTATAGATTTCCAGTTTTTATACACTGAGAACGAAGTTCAAATTTTGTCATTCATAATGTTTTAAATTTTTCTTTTATAATCTTGGACAATACACATGGACAAAATTTTAAAATCTTGATGAATAACGTCAAATATTAAAAGCGGTTAAAATAATACAGTACTTTTTTTTTTAATTCATAAAACAAGTTAACAAAATATGCAAGCTTTTGGTTATTTATTTTTATGCAGTTTACTTACCTTAGGATTCATTTTTGCAGCCTTCTTGTGGGAAATTGACAGCACCAACTGGTGCAAATTAATTTATACTTTGCGTTATCTTCTTAATGTTGAGTGAGTTATTCTTATATGGAATGTTTAATCGGTTAATTACTATGATGCGTTTATCAAAGAACATTTTAAACTTGTTTTAGAGGAAGGTATGATTGTTATAATTGCCTCCGTTTACGGTAATGCAATTTAATGTTTAAATTACTGATGAAGTATTGTATATTTCTGGCAAACGAACAGTCGGGTCACCTGATGTTAAGTGATTTCCGCCGTCCATAGACGCTAGCAACACGAGGGGAGTCGCAAGTGCATTGGCAGCCTGTGTTTGGGGGAGGAAGGAAGGAGAAGGAGGAGGGAGGAAAGGGAATGTGAGGCTTCGGCGTTCTCACTGACCGAACGAAACGCAACAATGCAAGCTTTGTTACTTCACGTCGGTTTTCTGTGAGAGGGTAGTAATACCCGGGTGAGCTGACCCATTCATGCTGAAACCAGTAGTAGCTTCAGTCTGGCACTACCACCACTTGTTATGTGAATCAGCGATTCCCAACCATTTTATTCTGCGACGCATTAACATACTCTTTCTCTTTCTACTCTAAATTCGCGACACACTTATATACTTGCAAAATTTCCCCGAGTCACCAAAGATGAAAATATCGCATTTCTAAATCTCGTGACACGCTTGCCAAATGCTTGCAATATACCAATGTGTCGCGACACCGTGGCTGAGAACCGCAGGAGTCGACTTCAAATTATAAGATTAATGTAATTCATGCTTCTAAATAGTTAATTTTGATCAAGGTTATACTGGCTTTTGCCTGCGGCTTCACTAGCTTTAATGCAGATTTAATCTACCACTTGTAATCAATATTTTTTTCCGTGACAAAGTTATTTATTTTGAAAAACCAACAAGATTTACACTAGAATAGTACATAACATGCATTTTTAAAGACACTATTAAGTACAATCTGAATTATAGGTGTTTACGACGTATTTAATAGATTTTACAGCAAATAACTTAAGTAAATGGTAAAGCTAAAACAGAATCAACAAAGAAAAAAAAACCCACTAACCATACGTTCTAATTTTCTTCTTATTTTAAGTTACTTAAATTAATTTGAATACATTTATGTAAAAAAATTTGTCAAATATCACGATAACCAGGGAAGCAGTCACGGCTCGAGAGTTTATATAACAAACTCGGGTTCCTTTTTTTTCTCGAACAGACTACGCTATTGACCTACAAGGTGTTAACAACTTCACCGGACAACTCAGTTTCCCATTAATCATCATCAGCCTATAAGAAACCCACTGCAGTTATTTTATTATTTTGAGCTTTCATTTTTGTTGGCAGACCTTATGAACATTAAAATGGAGTTGCTAAGTATATGTGGTTTATTTGAGATAAACATTGTAACCATATTATTGCTTATTATAATCAGTGCAATAATATAAACAAGATAACGTTAAAATAATTAACCGTCATGGAACGCCGCGTCTGGCAGATGTGAAACATCGAAATTGTTTTGTATAAGTTATATGCATAAAGGAACAGATTACGACAGGAATCAGCTATGGCATAATAAAAAGATAAAGCATTACAAATTTACATTCTTCATATCCTTTCATAAACAGACACAAGAAATGAATATAAATACATTTTAAAGTCAATTTACAATCCTACCTATACTTTTCACTTCCCGCTTAAATATAATACCGTGTGTGTTCGTGTACTTTAGGTTTTAAATTGTGTATTATTTACAGTTTCTTATATATGTATGTTTTAAATTTTAATAATCTTATTTGTCTAATAAGTAACCCACGTCCCACTTGCGGCACTGACAAGAAATAAAATTTGTAATGAATTTTTGGTCGATTACCCACGACACAGGATTCAGTTCCTAGTGTGGGAATCTACAGTTAATTTCCATGCCATGTAAATCATTTTTGTGAAATAAAGACTTTTTATTTTATTTATTTATTTTGTTTCGAAAAAAAAGCAATGTTCGTGTTTTGCGTCGCCACGCCAACAATGATGGTTTACCCTCCGCCTATAGATGTTTCACATCAAAAATTGAAAACGGTATTTATACGTATATTTCGATTTTAATTGTTTCTGGTAATGTTTTAATCAAGCGGAAACGTGTATAATTGCTGACGATAAGTAATCGATTATTTTAAAAGAGATATGACACACTTCTACGTGACTATTACATATACTTTTTGTTTAAGAAGAAACAGTTATTTACTGCGTTGTCATCAGATAAGTTTCATTTAATAATCATTAAATACCGGAGACAATTATGAAGAACAAATTTCTGGTTTTGTTATCTATGGTAAATTTAATTGTACTCATGAAAGATATAGATGGAGTTTTTGGCGGGATTTTGGAATGTCATGTAGTTTTTATATTTTATCTATAATCTAGTGTTATTTAACTCTATACTGTGTAATGTTGGTAGTGCTTACAATATTGTTTGGTTATTGTGCACAAATGAATTGGATCGGAAATAATACCACGGAGCATGGATTCTGAGCTGCCACAAAAACTCCCTGGAAAGTTCTAACAAGACGGACACCACCTTGTCAGTTTATTGAAATCATATCAAGGAATTTGTAAAATTTTTACTCACTTCACAATGGCAGTTATAGTCTATTTGAAGACTGGTTGCCAAAAATAAAATAGAAGAAGAAGAAAGATACAGATAATGAAGACATATAAAAGTAGTGTTATGAGTTTTTTGCCGGGATTTTAGTCTGTCATGTAGTGGATTTTATATTTTATTTATAATCTTTCCTATATATATATATATATATATCTTGTGTTATTTGACTCTATATTCTGTAAATTTGGTGATGTTTTACGTTATGTAGTTAGTTTATTATGCATAAGTGAATTGACTGGAAAATAATACCATGGAGCATGAAATTCTGAGATGCCACAAAATCTCCCTGGAAGGTTCTAACAAGAGAGCTACCATATTGTTAGCATATTGAAATAATGACACGACGTTTGTAATATTATTAACTACACGACAATGGCAGTAACAATCTGAAAAATTCGGTGCCAAAAAAAGTAGTGTTATCAATGTTATCAAAGTGTGTGTGCGTAAAAAAAATCTTAATCAATTCCCTTTGTAATTTGTTCTTGGAAATATAAATGATAAGTATTACAAACTCGAAGTGAATAACCAATTTTTTTACAGGTAATCTTTTTGGGTGTTATAATTTCTGTCGATGCTGCTAAAGAACGGTGTAAACGAGATAGTTGGAGACGGTTTACGAACACCATGAACCATGTTAAGGACAAGATTACTGAAGCAGCTAAACACACCGGGACAGAAATAAATAAATTATTTTCCAAAACTGGTGACTGGTTTAAAAACACTTTTGGCTGATAATTATTTATAGATACGTGTAAAGTACTTGGTAATATCAATATTAATTTACATTAGATTATAGTAATTAATAACTAATTTAAGTTTACATTTAATGCTTAAGTTATTTTAGTCGACTTCGTGAATGATTTAGTAGTTATTCTTTCTTTGGAAATGTGTAAATATTCCTCTTCCTCTAGTCACCTAACTATGGGTTCTATTAGTTCAAAGTTGTCTTTTCAAATAAAATAAATAAGATGTACAGTATTTCGCAATGAAAAATGTATAAGAAAATATTATTAAGATGTTAAAATAAAAGAAGAATATTATTTTTACAATAAAGACGTTACAAATTAATGGAAATAGTAATTATTCTTAAGTATTGTTATGAAAGCGAATTAGAGGTTATATGTTTTGATACAGAATTTATTTAGTACAGATTTGTAAATACATACATACGACTACTATATATCTAACCATATAATATGGGTCTAGCAACAAATCTTTTCACGTCTTTAGGAACAAAAAAACAGCGGCGTCGGTTAGAATCCTTAAGGGTTATAATTATTAGTACACTTAATTACAACTTAATTTAACAATTACAATTATTATATTTAAGTCGAATATAGTTTGTATCCTATATATATTTATGTATACCAGTGGGCGCCCAGTGGTCGACATTCGACCATAGTTAATTAATTTTGTAATGTTTTAACTTTATTAGAGTTCTTTTGTCAAAGGGCATACTTCTATAATCAAAGGTTTTCATCATGGCTACTCAGTTATTTGCCATTATTTGCAATTAGCTTTTGAAAATAAAATCTTTTTTGTTGCTACATGAGGTTGAATTGCAACATTGTAACCGCGGATATCTAAGTCATGGATTACTTTTATGAACAAAATTCTTATTTTGATTATACAAAGTATTATTTGGTCTATTTTGTTTAAATCATCATTTGAAGGGAGTTCACCATAACAAAATAATAAACATTACAATAATAGGTATATGTTATAATATCATTGTTGTTTAAAAATTGTAATTGGAACTTAAGAGTTAAAAAATACATATAGTCGAGCATAACAACCTCCTTCGCAACCTTTTTTGAAGCCATTATTGACGGCCCTGTCAAAATGTCTTCTTTATCTACTTGTGTATATATGTTGTGTAAAATTCAAGCAGTGGTGTGAGCAGTGCATATTTTAATTAATTTAATGTACTTCTAATGCATTTTATGTAAAATAAACAGCTTTCTGCACTTCTCCGCCGTATAAACTTTAACTATGCCAAATTTCAAGTTCACATGTTCACGGGAAATCGGTTAAAAAGGGGTACAAAAATTTTGCTTCACGTATTAATATATAGATATAGCATTTCTAGTGAGCACAACTACTATTGCCAGCAAACTCCGGAGAAAGCTTAATGCAAAACAAATCAGAAATGGTTATATATTCTTTGAAATAACTCGACATTTACGTCACTACAGTAAGGTATTAAAACGGCCATCATAGCGTGCCGCTACTATAAACAAATTCTCCAAATTACGTTATTGCTCTTATTGAGTCGAATAGAATTACGTTGCCATTTTTGTCATCTCCGCTGGACACCGATTACTTAATTTATAGGATTTGTAGGGTAACCAATTGTAAGCAATAAAGATTAGAGTGTTGGAATACGTACCGTATCGATCGATATGGATTTCTAATCTTACAACGCTCTTGATCTTTTAGTAAAGTGAAAAGTAGCTTACTTTTGAATGGTCGACTGGCTAACTACAAACATCAGGTTGAAATCTGTCACTAGGCATCTTGGATACATTTTGGCTTGCGATTTGTCTGCCTCCTCCCGCCACCGTAGCCGGACCTAGAGAAGATGGGTCGGGGGGACCATCTTCCCCTCTCATTGCACAAGTCCGGTGGACGGAGGAGACGGGTGGTGTGTACAAGGTCGTCTCCTGACAAGGACGTGGTTGGGTGGCGGCATTTTTTCTGACACTGGGTAAATCGCTGGGGCGGCATGATGAAGTTTATAGAGATCTATCGAGCGAAGGGTTTTAATACGTGTGAGCCCCATATAACCCAGCCTCTTTTCCGGGAGGGTGGGCATCCATAAGAGATTTACTTACGTAAACCATATCACCATTTAATCTCAGATGCTATTGTGGTTAAGATCAGGTCTATAAATGTAGATATTATGACTTTTATTACGTCACTTAATTTTTTAAACAGATATTAACAAAATAAAAAACAAACACGCAACAGAGTCATGACAACATATTCGAATAGTCACAATTCTGTGTATTTTGTAGGTAATGCAACAGATGTTTTAGAGAATGAACGTGTTATAATCGTGAATATGTGGACATATGAGTGCTGAATGTGATTCGCCTCACCCACTGCAATTTGATGTGGTCAGCCTATTGTACGAAATTAATCAACAGTAACATAGTTATAAGAGTACGGAACGAGATTCTACTCTTTATATTACATAAAATAGTTTTGTAATATTCAAACGGTGTGTCGAGTTCCTAAATTATTCCGTCCTAAGAGAGTCCCAATTTAGTTGCTGCAGTTATTGCTATATCTCGCAGATCTCTAGAATATTTCAAATACTGTTGACTGTGTATCACTGTTGATAATTTTAATTTACACTCAAATTTATAAATATAACTAGCGGTCCTGGCAGACATTGTCTCGCCTTGGTCGCAAAAAAAAACTTTGACAAAATATATACCTTAAATTTTCCTCAGGAAACACTTTATCTACAGGTGAAAACCTCATGAAAATCCAATTAGTAGTTTTTGAGTTTATCACCAACAGACAGACAGACGTGGCAGAGGACTTTGTTTGATAATATATAGTGATTTAATAATATTTTTTTTATCTAATTTCTTTATTTTTTATTACAACTTGTATTAAGAATTTATCATCAACATATGTCTACTTTTTTCTGCTTTGAAAATGAAATCTCGACTTGTATGAATTAAAATGTATGAATGAATGCACATATTGAATTAAATTTACTAATGTAACGGGTTTATATTTATATTTTCTAATATAAATTCTGCAGCAAAGATGAGGCTGTTGACAATCGTTGAAAACTATAAACCATTTTTTTAAAGTGGAAACGCTGAGCGGTATCATTGGCAGGACAAAACCTTTTTTTATAACATAGGAGGCAAATGATTAAGTTAGTAAAGCGTGACCGACCGTATCGCTTTCGCGTCAGACAAGCGACTCGTAGTAAAGTGACCTGTGTACATCTAATGTTCATATTTTGTATTGATATTATGCAGCCCATTTGGTTGATTAATTAATAAACTGTATGAAAATGTGTATAATTATTGCTTGAAGTGCCAACTGCTCTGACTACCAAATAAATGTTAATAATTTCAATTGACTAGATAAATAGGTGCTTTGTAGGTGGAAGAGCCACGCTGAAGCTATTACTGGTTTCAGTATGAATGGGTTAGCCCGGGGTAGTACCATCCTCTCACAGAAAACCTACGTGAAGTAACAGTGCTTGCATTATTGCGTTTCGTTCGGTCAGTGAGCCCCGGAGGACTACCTCCCCTCCAACCCCTCCTCCTCCCTTCCCCTCACCCATTCCCCAAACATAGGCTGACAACGCACTAGCAACGCCTCTGGTGTTGCTAGTGTCTATGGACGGCGGTGATAACACAAGGTGACCCGCCTGTTCGTTTGCTACTTAAGACTTAAAAAAAAAAACAAAATTCAAAACAGATCATGATTGTTCATTAAGAATGCCTCGTTTTTTTTTTCTAAAACTATCTTTTGAACGTCGTAGATGTTCGCTCAGTACAGGATAATAAAATAATAAATACTGACTTAGGTATCTTTTGTCACTCTGTAGAGGAAAGTGTAAAACCAGATTATTTGCATAATAGAATGATTGGCCTGCCGAGCATACAGCCCTTGTGCGGCAGCAATCGTTACTCCCCAGTAATTTTCGTCTCCACGCCTGATTAACCAACACACGTGCGTGTCAAAAGCAAGTTCAGAACTTCCTGTCATTCCTTAACACTCTAGTGGGACTCGGGCCTTGGTGCAGACAACACATATTGTTGTAACATTAAAAATTCTGTCAACAGCAGTGTCAGTTTACAAAATGAGTTTTAAATCCTTTGTATTATTTTTCATAGTAAGTATGTTTGGATTTTATTTTCAATATTCAGATATTAAACTTAAAGTTATAGGAAGGTACTCATCAGCTCTTACGCTGTGGTTTGGAAAATATTCATGTCGGTAAGAAAGTTAGGCGAAATTGTACTGGTTCCTTCTATTTTTTTTTTTTTCGATATGGCTACTCTATTGACCCAGCAAGGTCTTAACAGCTTCACCGGACTACTAAGGCGAGCGCTTAAGGTACTCAGCCGATTTTATTTTGGCAACCAGCTCAAGAGTGCACGGCACATTTCGGCTTGGCTGTTGCCCGTTGCATTCAAAATCGCGACGTATCTTAGCTAACCTAGCTAACTATTCATATATGTCTGAGTTGTTGAAACGTATATGAGTACCAAGCATATCCGCCTCAACAACTCCTCCATATATTTTTGTCGGAAAAATTTAGTTTTTCATTTCGATAAGGGAAAAAAATTTAACAAAAATAACCCTTCCATCAAGATGTGTAGCGTGTAGGCGTGCACGTGTGTGGAGGTGATCCTGTAGTGTTGTAGCAGTGATGTATGGGTTTGTCACCGTATCGCGCGAGCAACGCACTCAAGGGCTCCCTACCGAGGGATCGAACCTAGGCTTGAGCCGCTGCCGTGGGAGGCATCGGGTGTGCGGGAGCTAAATTAACCCCCAGTCCACGGCGGCGTGATCTGTGGTTACGCGGGCGTGGGCGTGAACGCGCTCTGTTTCGAGGGACACGCTGGTACTGATCGTTCGCTGACGTGATTGAATCAGGAGGGTCGGTAAAAATGTGTCGCGGACGTCTTTTATAACGCGCAACGTTAGGTACGGGTTCATAGTTTGCGGCGGATACCACTAACGGACTGAGATAATTCGCGGCTTTTTCAAAATAACTAATCGTAAGTGATTTTACGTACGCCCAGATAGAAGGGATCTCTAGGTCTCTATGGAGATTTACTCTCCATATGTACCACGGGGCACCGGTCACTTTACGTAAAGAACTGGTTGCTTCTAAAATATACCTTTCTTTAATAGAAGCTTAGCCACTACAATTATAACCTATGAAATATTATATTATCGATGTATTTCAATTTATCTGTCGTAAAATGGTCGCTCTAACGGTACCATCGATTAACAAGTTGTATAACGAATAATAGACTATTTTTATTTAAGTATATATACTCATAAACGTCATTATTAATTCAACTAGAATATGAATACTGGTTTTTCCTTGTCGTTCTATTTGAATAGAATTGTCCATTACATATTTAATAAAATAAAAATATGTACTGGAAAAATAAACAGAATAACACAATATGTTAAAAAGTATGTACTGATTTAATTAATAGATACTTATATTAAAATCCTAGCTGACCCGCACATTTTCGTCTGCGTGAAATCGGTTACCTATCGATTCTAATTGTATTTCCAAACTCAAAAAATCTTAAATCGTTTCCAATTGTGAAACCAAATAATTTAGAGACTCCCTCAAACACATACCTAGCTGGCTTAGTAAATGTCTTACGCATGTGTGAAAGAAATTTCGGTCAGGCGGACGTAGCGCCATCTGTTATTCAGCAAAATCAATAATTTCGTTTTGCTTGAAATACGAACGACCGTTATTTGGATATTGTTCATACAAAATTGCTAAAATAGAAAATAAAAAATAAGAGTGTAGAATTACAACGGCGATAATTTAGGGTTATACGTATTGTTTGATGGCAAATAAAAAAAAATTAGAAAAAAAAATAAAGAGAAAATTTCTGGAACCCTAATCACCAAGAGGTATAAAATATACTTCACGACCTATTCTCATACCTGCCAAACATACATTTAAAATTTCATTAGAATCGGTCCAGCCGGTGGAGTTCGACAACGCACGCGATCTTCATATAATATTAAATTAAAGATTTCTTTTTAAACATTCCTGAAAAAAGAAAGAAAGAAATAAATGATTATTCACATTACTTAATCGATGGAAGTTGAATTCAATGACTATTATTTTTAGATATTTACGTGAAGTAATTATTAACGATATTAGTAATATCTCGAAAAGATAGTTGTAGTCGTAAAGATCTATTTAGTATAACCAGTTATTAATAGCTGTAGTTAATAAAAGATTACAAAATAATCTAATCTACGTAAGTAAATAATAGCACAGATTAGTTGTGTGAATTAAGTTAAATTTGTGACATTTTTTAAAGAATTCCACACTTTTCGAGTGAATTTAAAACGATCTATATAGCCATTCTAGAGTTGTACTGGAGAGATGACTGACGTAACCTCTCAGCTCCCCGATTAGGCCTCCCCTTGAGTGCGTTGCTTGCGCGATACGGTGACACACAAATATACATCACTGCTACAATACTACACGATCACCCCAACACATGTGCACGCCTACACGCTTACACATGAAAATGGAAGGGTTTACTTTTTTCCCTTATCGAACTGAAAAACTCTCAATTTTCCGATAATAAGTATATGGAGGAGTTGTTGAGGCGTGTATGCTTGGTACACATATACGTTTCAACAACTCATACATATATGAATAGTTAGCTAGGTTAGCTAAGATAGGTCGCGATTTTGCATGCAGCAGGCAACAGCCAAGCCGAGGTGTGCGGTGCACCCTTGAGCTGGTTGCCAAAATAAAATCGGCTGAGTGCCTTAAGCGCTCGCCTTAGTAGTCCGGTGAAGCTGTTAAGACCTTGCTGGGTCAATAGCGTAGACATTTCGAAAAAAAAAAACCTCTCAGCTTGTGAACTGTGTGGTAACTGGTACAAGGTTGCATTAACTTTAAAATGTGAGCCTCAATTTGAAGTTCTCTTTGTAAAAAGATAAAGTTATTTGGGCAAGATTATAGCAAATGGCTAAAGTGCTTAAGAATGAGTTCTGTAACGAATTCTATTGAGCCGAAAGACGGTCAAATTAAAATCAAATGTAATACTTAAATAAATTCTATGAGACTTTATTACTCTTTTGACGGGTTAAGTGATTCTATATATCAGTAGTCCGGTGAAGCTGTTAAGACCTTGCTGGGTAAATAAAGAAGTCATTTCGAAAAAAATAATCTATATATTCACTAACCTATCTTTCTTTACTCATTGTTTGTTACATGCCTGAATGCTGTGAAAATGTTGTTATTTTTATCTCCTCTCTCTTTTCTAATATATAAAAATCTCGTTAAACTCCTCCGACACGGCTAGACCGATTTTATGACATTTCTTACGTATTTTATATTCGGTAGGTATGAGAATAGGTCGTAAAGTATATTTTACACCTTTGGATAGCTTTTCAAATATTTTTTTTTCAATTTTTTTGTCAAAAAGAATTTATTGTAAATTTTCTTAAACTGTCCCCTAAAAATACCTATACTTTCAAATGTTTACCCTCCTATCCCACCTTTCTATATTCTTTTTTATCGCGATTTATGTAATTTTGCAAGAACTATATCCAAACAATTTAAAGATTGTTCGTATCTTAAACAAAACAAAATAATTTATGTGGATGAATGACAGATGGCGCTAAGTTCACCTCATCTAAGTTTCTTTTCCACACAAGCGTAAGCCATTCACTAACCAACTAGGTATATGTTTGAGTGAGTCCCTGATCTGTTTGGTTTCAAAATTGGACCACAAAATGAAACCTATTTTTTTCGAAGTGGTCAATCCACAAAGCAAACATCTCTTTTTCCGCGTGAATCAACGATTTGAAGTGTCTTTTACTTTGTGGAGAAAAAATAATTTTACCAGATGACATGTCACTTTTAACTATTCTTCCATTTATTAAAGGACTAGGAGAAAAAATGATATTAAGGATTTCCTAGAGATACAAATATCAAACTTTCACAGCAGCCATTCAAATAGTTATTCTCATGATACAATCTGATTAATACTTTCAGGTTGGTGCCGTGATTGTCTCGGCATATCCGTCTGAGCAACAACATCGTGAAAAACGTGACGTCATGGAATCCATGAAGAATGCCTGGAGCGAAGTTGTGAAAACATTAAGTGATGCCGGAGACGCAGTTGTTCATGTATTTAAACCAACGGAAAAAAGTGTTATCGATAAAATGGCAGACGGGATTAAAAATTTAGGGCAGTAAAATAAAAATGACATCATATAAATACACAGTATTCTTTTGTGAGCAACTTACATATTAGCTTTTCGAGTGTTATTGCCAGTTATAACCAAAGTGTTATTGTTAATATTTCTGGTCCCGTCTCGTTTTTGTATAGTTGTAGTTTTTGTTTTTAAATGAATGATAATAATTACACAATTCCAAAATTTTATGTCAGTAAAAAACATTCCTTTTTACACAATATTACCAAAGAATTTACCTATGCTCAATTTTATTATTACAAAGGAAGCTCATAGCACACAGGAATTTTATTAGTTGAATTAAGTCACAGAATTTGTATTTATTATAAAAAATAAAAATCAAGTTATTCCATATAAAACATTTTATTATTTTTTAAGTGCAGTCCTTGTTTGCTAATCTACATTCGTTGTGCATATGTTACTAAACGATATGACATTGCTCAGCGTTCACACTTCGCTGTGATATGGCGCGTCGACTTCGTAAATACCGTCTTTGTAATGAAAATCATCTTCATTTAATATCTCTATAAGTTTCTCTGTACTCGGTTGTGACATATGTATAGGACTTTCAGGATAATCAGGTCTCTTATAGAAATCATCTTCCTTCTGTTTATGACGAGACGGTAATACGAATACTCCTACCGCTACCTCTTTTGCTTCTTTCTCCGTTTTGTTCTTTTCCTGCTGTTGGGCTAGCATGTAATTTCGATGTTGCAAATCAGAAATATTATACTGATATAATTCTGACTTGTGTCGTTCTTTTACAAACATACAGTACGCTAACCAAGCAATAACAAACAGCGCCTGTAATAAATCGAATTAGTTATTCCAAGTAATCCGGTGAAGTGTTAATATAAACGTATTTAATTTTCCTTGTGCGTCATTCTTACGTAGCGTACTTTTTACATTTATTACAATGAGGTTGTATGATTGTAAATCTAATATAAGATGCAATATTACACAACATTTTATGAAGGTCACTACATTTTTCATTTTACCTGCATACGACTATAGGAACATATTGGGTACGAATAAAAGTAGTGTATTGATATCAGATCATCACGGAAAAGCCAAATACAAATCTTTAGTTTTTTGTAATACAATAATAAACTGATATGCGGTTCGTCAATATTTTAACCATTGCAGCGTAAAACGATTTAATTCTGACCTCAAAGAGGATCTTAAACTTAGGTCAGTGCTAGTTAGTTTGCTACACATGAGGATTAGATTGAAACGCCACGTGGGTCCTTATGTGTTACCAATAACACTTTTCTTACCGAAACAAAACACCTTGAGCTCAAAAAGTTTGACATGAGAAGTGTTGGTAAGCGTAGAGCAGTACAATCCTACAAATGTCCTATCTCCTACATTTTAGAGGAGAACTGGCGATGAATAAATCAATCTTTATATAACTAACGATTGTGTTTTAATTATAAGCAGTAATATCGAGTTACAACATGATGTCGAGCCATATATCGCAGACTTGTTTCTGCTGTTACATAATCATACGTATTGATCAAACTTGCAAATACGAGATATAATGCCTTTTTAGTTGTTAAAAGAGATAAAGCAAGAATTACTCGTGTAAGTAATTAATTTTGCAAGTAATACGAACGACCATTTTATCCCAATTATGAAATTGCAACAAAAGGTTATACTTACCAATACGATGGCGCATATGAAACCGGCGATGTAAACACTCATATTTATTCTATAATATTTTTTTAAATACCAGGTCGTGTATGAGACGAGTGTTGTAAACGAGGTTAGATTGGAACAGTCAACGGTGGCGATCGGTCCAGTCGTTGTATTCAATTAATGTCAGTTGAAACTCGTATCTCTTTTAGTGTGTGATGTCATTGAGAACGATTATTGAGTGTGCCCATTGGGATGTTTTAATATAAATTGATCTGGTACTTAAGATCTTAAAAGAACCTTGGTAATGATTCTAGTCTGGCTGGAATTCCATTTTTTTTATTAATCAAATTTTCTATTAGATTGTTACTGACACTGTCTTGTAGGTAAATAATACAAGGTTTTTGGGGTTATTTCAATGAACTACCAAGATGGTGTCCGTATTGTTAGAATTTTCCAGTTTTCGTGACAAGTAACCATGGTATTATTTCTCATGCATTTTACTTGTGCGCAGTAACCAATACGTAATACAATTGTATTACGTACGTAATACAATTGTATTACGTAAATCACCACCAATATTACGATATAGAGAGCCAAATAACACAAGAATTTGAATGAAATATAAAATCCATTACATGATATTTCAAGATCCTGCCAAAAACTCCAGCTTCATTTTGTTTATGATAGGATGAATATTTACTTTAATCCTCGTTTCTTTAGTATTGGGCACAAGTATTTGAATGATTTTGAATGAAACATGAAAATGCGTATATTATATTATTAGAATTATTTTGCAAGTGAGAAAGAGATGGAAAATAAAAAAAAAAACATGATATAGCCGATAGAAATTTATTTATTTTATGTCATATATTAAAAAAATTAAACGCTTTTTTCACTTTCAAAGCAAATTTTGATTATAATTGTTTTTATAATCAAATACAATATCTTCGAGTTAAATTTAAAAAAAAACATCTTTATTACATAATCATTTATTGTTTTCGTCTACTAAGTATTAAAAAGGATTTTGTTTTAACTATACATCGGACCTCTACGTTCCATATATCGAATTTTAAGGATTTAAAGGCTAGGAAGGAGAAGGATCATTGAATAACGCATATTATTTAGGAACACAATAGATATTTCTGTCAAAGTTTATAAATATTTACACTGAATTAAAATTTCTAGTCTTTTTCTTCCCACTTTTGCAATTTATACTCTTTTTGGAGTAATATTGCTGCCTTAATTACGTGGATAATAAATGTCATAACTTTTTAAATTAAACTTTTCAGGGAGTTTTAATTTAATGATATCTCAGAATTCGTGCTTCGAATTATTATTTTCCATCCCTTTCATTTATGTACAATAACCAAGATATATTGTATTAGATATTACCAATATTACATAGGGTCGAAGAACCCAAGCTTATGAGTAAAAAATAAAAACTATTTATTAGGCATCTAGATCTTTCTAATCCTTCTTTTGAATAGTTAGTTACCGCGTCCGATGACTTTGTCACATAAATTACAATTATTTGATTGGCAAAAAACAGGAATTATTACCAAATTATTCCATTAAACACAATGATATTACTACCAAACTGTGATGTGTGTGGTATAGTAGAATATGTGCATCATGTATTAACAGAATATAGTCGGTTTCATGTGAGTAGACAGTTACTGATGTCGACTCTCAATTTGAATCTACAAAATATAGGAATGTTTCAAGGGTTGCAAACCTAATAGTATTGAAGCACTGTACCTATTTAAGAAGTTGAGTCGTAATTAATGGCGCTATATTATTTTATATTAGCTATAATAATGTGTTTATTTAAGATTATGAGCCTGTAAATCAAGTTAAGGTTACCATGTTACCGGTGGTAGTTTTTGACGTTCATAAGCGCCTTATTAGGGCCTAAACTGAATAAAGAATTTTTGATTTGATTTGATTTGACACGGGGCTGATATAGCCACAAAATCCCCTAAATAAATTTAAAAAAATGATATGCTTTTGTCTTTTTTTCGTAGTTTGTGTCAATTTGGTTTTCAAGTGAAAGAAGGTATTTAAACACATATGCTAATCAAATCAAATTTAAAATATTTCCTACTAATTTAATATTTGATATGTCTTTTAAGAACGAGTACATACTAGTAATATCTAACCATTATAAAAGCCCTACTAATAATATTAATATGTATTAAATTAATTATTGTAAACTAAGCATTTATTTCAAGAACTTATGCAAATACTCTACGTACACAATGCAAATTACGAAAAGAATAACATATTCTTGATAACCTTTTACATTGAATATTCGAACTTGACCTTTCGTTCTAATTAAGTACCAGGGATTAATAAAGTGCTTAATTTATCTCACTTTACTAATAAATGTATTTTATCAAATCTGGATTCGTTTTTTCAGTTCTTTTGAAGTTATACTTCTTTTGGCGCGTTTGGTTACCTATCTTATCCTATCCTATATAGTTTAGAGGAATTTATCGGACACAAAATACATATAGGAGTTGTTGAGGCACGTATGCTTGGTACACATGCATGTTTCAATAACTCATATACGTATACCTAGATAGCTTAACTTAGGTTAGCTCAGATAGATCGGGATTTTTGCAGAAAACAGGTGACAGCCCAAGCCGAGGTGTGCCGTGCACCCTTGAGTTAGTTACCCAAACGTTCCAAATCGGTTGAGTGCCTTCAGCGCTCGCCTCAATAGTTCGGTGAAGCTTTAGAGACCTTTCCAGGTCAACAGCGTTTCCATTTTGAAAAAAAAGGAAAAAAGATGAGAGTAAATTTTTAGGATGCGCACGCACACTGTCACGAAAAACCGACAGCCTGAAATTATTATGATGCGCGCGTATTTGTTGTTTGTATTTGTTTGTATTAAAACTTTCAGTATAATAAATAACTTTTTTCATTTGTTAGTGTCGTTTTTTCTACAAACATAGAATAAGGCGAAAGGTACAAATTTTTGAAAAGATTTTTATCGTGTTCCCCCAAATAAGTATCACTTCTAACGTGTGTACATAAGTACACACACACTTTTTTATTTTTGCTTTTTAAATAAGTAACTATTTATTTTATAAACTTTAAATGACTCTTAATTAATGAACAGTGGTTAATAATAAATAAAATGGCAATGACCAATGGAGTTCAGTACACAACCGTATTTAAAACTTTGGTGCAGACAGCGTGGGCGAGGAACATTCTGGACGAATAACGCAGTATTGTCATATGACGTCGCAGACTTGCTGACGCTACTTCCAGGACTTGCTGAAGCAGTTTTTACATATTTACGTCGTAGACGACCAAAGATGTATCTAGGGGTTGTTCTCGTAGATTAAACGATACATTGATTACCATCTTCCAGCCGAACACCTAACGATATGCGTAGTTGTAATATTGTGCAGCTATGTATTTATGTATGTTTTATGTTTATATTATGTTTTGAGAATCCGTAAGAGTTTCCAGGAATTTATCGTCTTCTTTACTTGTGCTAAAACTTGATTAGCAATTAAATTAGTAGGTGGCAGAGTCACGCTGAAGCTATTACTGGTTTTTGCATGAATTGTTCGGGTCGGCTCACCCCAGGGTAGTTAGTATCACCCGACACACAGAAACACCGACGTGAAGTACAAGTGCATTGTTGCGTTACGTGCGGTTAGTGAGAACGCCGGAGGCCTATGTCCCCTCCTCTCTACTGCCCTTCCCTTCCCTAAAACACAGGCTGGCAACGCACTTCCGACTCTCCTGATGTTACTAGTGTCTATGGACGGCGGTGATCACTTAACATCATGTGACGCACCTCTTTGTTTGCCTCATATGATATAAAAAAACGCCAATGCAATATATTCCACAATTTTATTTCATGAAACTCAAAAGTAAAAAATCTACGAAGAGAGAAGACAAGGAACTTTAGATAGAATAGTTATCGTGTTTACAAATAAAAGTAAAGAATAAATAATTTGTAAAATCTTGTATATAGAAAAATTTTAACGTGAGAAGATTTTATTTTTTGTTTTCCCCTCCACGCGGAGTTGGACCACCTGAAAAGAAATACATGAAATTAGTGTTTACAATATTTATGAATCTATCTATCTAAATACCTTTAAACGAGCAATTCTGGTATATTTTTATATTGTTATATATTCAGGATCTCGGAAACTGCGACAGCGATTTCCGTGAAACTTACTATGTAGGTGGTTTCGGGGATGATAAATTGATCTAGCTATATTGCATTCATAGAGATTTTTTATAATGAGTTTTAAGGCAATGAAAAAATGTAGTTAGAACATAAAGGTAAATTTCGCCGCTGAGGTCAAAATAAAAATAGCTCAGATGGAAATCAGCTCTTTCGAAAATCAGTCTAAGCACAGTTCGAAACCAAGATCTCTCTTTTTTAATGCTTTTTTTATGCTTCTTTTGTAAGGCAAACCTAATAGTTTATTTTAATTTAAAAATGTTTTTTAAAGAACCGAGCTAGCTCGGTCGACAATGTACTTATATTGAAGCGATGATGGCTTAATTGATTGCGTGTTTAAACACATTGTCGATGGATGTAGGTTCGAGTCCTTGCAATTGAGTAGGAGATTCCAGTGAAGGAAAAGATTATGATAAAACCATAGCAGTGTGGTAGGATTTTTTCTAAGACCACCTGACTAACTATCACCCTCAAATTGAAAATCTGTGGCCTAGCGCCTGTTGGTGTGTTCCGGCAGCTGCATTTGTGAATCAGCACCTTCTAAACTTAACCGGTGTTTTCACAAAAAAGTTAAATACGTACTAACTACTTGCTTTAAAACGGTTTCGTACTAAATACACCGCATTCGCCCGAGGGAAGTTCGCGTTATCCTTTTTTCGCAAGTCTAACCTAACCTAACCAAAGCGAAACAAAAGAGCAAGATGGCGAACATTCAGAGAACGCGGTGTATTTAAAACGTAACCTTTTTAAAGCAAGTCATTTAAAATCAGACGAGATTGTGGTCAAACCTTAAAGCATGTAAAATATTAAAAAAAACAATAATGAAGCATATGTTGTTAAAAATGACTATTTCATGAAAATTCTGACTCAAAATTTGATGAGAATTGCCAATTACTATAATGTCATAATTGAAGCCATCTATATTAATGTTATAAAGAGGTTAAAGTTTGTGAGTTTGTGGTGGTAATCTCAGGAACTTAGTCTAATTTGAAAAATCCTTTCAGTTTTAGATAGCTCATTTATCGAGGAAGCACACTACTATCATCACGCTAACACCAACAGAATCGGAGCATCGATACAGATTGTTTCAAAATCGTTTTTTTTTTCATTTTGAGAGCTTCCGCTTTGTATTTGTGTTTTTTTTTTAACTTTCTTTTTGGCAATCAATCTTTCAGATTATTACTGCCATTGTCGAGTAATCAATAATATTACAAGCGTCATACGATTATAACAATATCAAGCGTCGTGTCAATCAATATTCTAACAAGATGGTGGATCTCTTGTTAGAACCCTCCAAGGAGTTTTTGTGGCACCCCAGAATGTCATGCTCTGTGGTATTATTTTCCATTCACTTCACTTATGCACAATAAACTAACCATATTACATAAAACACCACCAACTTTACACAATATAGAGTCAAGAAACACAAGATTATGAATAAAATATAAAATCCACTACATGACAGACTGAAATCCCGCCAATAACTCCCTGTATTTGTGTTATCCAACTATTTTCCGCGGACGAAGTCGCGGCAAGAAGTTAGTATCTACTACTAACTAAACAAAAGAAAAACACTTACTTGGACTGTCAACAAAGTCAACTGAAAAGAAAATAAACTAATTAATCATTGTCTACATTAGTATTCAATATTAATATTATACAATAAGATATTAATATTCGTTACATAAAAAATAATTATTAGTTATTTTATTATACCTTAAATTATGAATAATATTACTGAGAGTTTAAAAGAAGTTTACATTTTGATATGTCGGTAGACAGTAAGTAGTATCGTATCCACACTTTCTGTCAACAAAGCAAATCTTAGGACTTCAGTTTTGTTTATTTATTTACCTACTAGCTGACCCGTGCAACTTCGTCTGCACCAAATTGGTTATAACTGGTTTCAATTGTATTTTTAAACGCGAAAAAATTGAATAAAACTGATACCCGATTGCAGTCACAACTACCGTTTCCAATTGTGAATCCAAACTATCCACGGATTCACTGAAACATATACCTAGATCACATGTGTTTTTTTAATAAGCCTAGTACCCGTTCGTAGTATCATCTACCACTCCGTTGTTTGTATTCCGGTGAAGCTGTTAAGACCTTGCTCGGTCAATAGCGTAGTCATTTCGAGAAAAAAAAAAATATCTACCAGGATCAATTAAGATAAAAACTAACCTACATAAAACTAAATAAACATCTCTACCATTTACTTTATCATAACTATCTTCAACTTGTATTAAAACCTTTTTATACTCCATTGTATTAAAGAAGAATATATGAACACCGTACCGAAGCGTCAACTGTCACTTGCTTGAAACCATTGTCTAAGAGTCATAAACTGTTTCGAGAACGTATTTTAATATTTCTAATATATTTTTATAAATAATCTCTGTACCACTGACAACATAGTACCTATCACCTTTTGGTAATTTATCCATGTTGATATGTTTGTATTGCAGATTATTCTACGTTGTTACACTAAATATTTGGCATTAAATTTATATCGTGTATTTGTCACACTTGATATTGGCGAAATTACCTACATAGGCAGAGGCCATACCGGAAAGAATCAATCAAGCCAGTTTTATATATTATATTCTATCGAACAACGGGCTACCTGGCTGCCGGTAATAGTTACGTTTATTTGTGCATATCGTACCTTTACAGACAAAAATATTGATTTTTAAATAATCTTAGGATGTTTTTTTTCATTAACTTTGAAACGTTATTAAAATGGAATTACTATTGAAAGACATTTTTGGTATTGACAATAATGTGCTTGATGCTATTTTTTGGAAATAAAAATAAAAGTAATCTTAACGCATGTTAGAATAGTAGTAATTTTATTATTATTATTATATTTAGATATAAATAAATACGAATTTCATCTTTCAGACTAATTCAGTTATTTACTCAATATTTAGACCGATTTATTGCTATAAAAATAATGTGTATAGAATATAGCTATAGCTATAGTTTAGTGCATTACTGGCTGCACGATAAAGATAGCGATAATTGTGGCAGCGTATGTTATCGACGCATTTTTTTTCCGAAATGTAAGCGCTGTTGACCTGGAAAGGTCTTTACAGCTTCACCGAACTATTGAGGCGAGCGCTAAAGGCACTCAGCCGATTTGGGACGTTTGGGCGACTAACTCAAGGGTGCACGGCACACCTCGGCTTGGGCTGTCGCTTGTTTTCTGCAAAAATCGCGACCTATCTGAGCTAACATGAGCTAAGCTATCTAGATATACGTATATGAGTTATTGAAACATGCATGTGTACCAAGCATGCGTGCCTCAACAACTCCTATATGTATTTTATGTCGGAAAAATTCCTCAAAACTATATAGGATAGGATAAGGAAAAATAAGGCTAGAACTCTTTGTCGTTTATTTCTCTGAAAAAGAAAAATAGCGTGTAAGTGTAAAATATATCAGCGAGTATATATATGATTGTTTATAAAGAAATGTGTCTGACTGTGATAAACTCATGCTTTTAATTGCGTTTAAAAGTTACTGAAAAAAAAAGAAGTTTTTAAACCTATTCATAAATCAAAATGCGCGTTAAAAATACAACGATACCCTATCAAGTGTCCTTTCGGGCTAATACCACCCTCTCACAGAAAACCGACGTGAAATAACAGCGCTTGCATTGTAGTGTTTCGGTTGGTCAGTGAGAGCGCCGGAGGCCCACCTCTTTTCTCCTTTGTCTTCCCTTACCCTCCCCCATATACAGGTTGGCAACGCACTTGCGACACCCCTGGTGTTGCTAGTATCTATAGAGGGCGGTGGTCACTTAACATCACGTGACCCACCTGTTCGTTTGCCTCCTATGATACAAAAAAAATATATTGATATATTAAAGAACCAGATATTCTAAAATTCTTGTTCTTTCAACGTTGCCGGTTCTTGTACTAAGGTGTCTCAAATAAGTATAGTTACGTTAACTATAAATTTTTGTTTTACGTTATCCTGGAGAACCCCTCGCGTTTTATGAGACAAAAACTATCCTAGATGTAGCCTTGTAATATCAGTTATTACTGGGTTAAGTTTCGTTACAATTGGTTCAGTACTTTCAGAGTAATACGGGTTTAGATTCTAGGTTTTAATCCTTTATCCTGGAGAACCTTTTGCGTTTTATGGGACAAAAAGTATATTTGATGTAATCTCGTAGTATAAGTTATCACTATGTCATGTTTCGTCAAGATTGGTGCAGTAGTTTCAGAGTGATGCGTGTTCATAGGGACAGACAGACAGACAGACAAAAATTGTAAAAAGATTATTTTTGGCTTCTATATCGATAAAATAGTCTACCCTGATTAAAATTTTCAAAAAATATTTAATGTACAGATTTCAACTTGTTACAGTTTTATTATAGTATAGATAGATAGATAGATAGATTTACTTAACATTTAAGAATGGTTTTTTTTCTCGAACTGACTACGCTATTGACCTAGTAAGGTCTTAACAGCTTCACCGGAGTGCTAAGGCGAGCGCTTAGGGTTTTTTTTTTTTTTTTTTTTT
>JACEII010000052.1:2628997-2706934 GCA_014332785.1 Antheraea mylitta | reverse complement strand
TTGACCTAGCAAGGTCTTAACAGCTTCACCGGACTACTAAGGCGAGCGCTTAAGGCACTCAGCCGATTTTATAATGGTAACTAGCTCAAGGGTGCACGGCACACCTCGGCTTGGCCGTTACCCGTTGCATGCAAAAATCGCGACCTATCTTAGCTAACCTAGCTAACTATTCATATATGTTTGAGCTGTCGAGACGCATATGAGTACCAGCATATCCGCCCCGACAGCCCCACCATATATTTTTATCGGAAAATTAGGAGAGTTTTTTCAGTTCGATAAGGGAAAAAATCTTTCACAAAATAACCCTTCCACAAGGATGTGTAGCGTGTAGGCGTGCACGTGTGTGGAGGTGATAGTGTAGTGTTGTAGCAGTGATGTATGGGTGTGTCACCGTATCGCGCAAGCAACGCACTCAAGGGCTCCCTACCGAGGGATCGAACCTAGGCTTGAGCCGCTGCCGTGGGAGGCCTAATCGAGTGTGCGGGAGCGAAGTTAACCCCCAAACCGCGGCGGCGCGATCTGTGGTTACGCGGGCGTGGGCGTGAGCACGCTATATTACGTGGGACAGGCTGGTACTGATCGTTCGCTGACGTGATATCGTCGGGAGGGTCGGTGAAGATATGTCGCGGACGTCTTTTATAACGCCCAGCGTTGGGCACGGGTTCGTAATTCGCGGCGGATACCACTAACGGACTGGGATGATTCGCGGCTCGCTCGAAATAACTGGTAGTAAGTGATTTAATATACGCCCAGATGGACGGCATCTCCAGGTCCCTGTGGAGATCCGCCCTCCGGACGTACCAAGGGGCACCGGTGATTTTACGCAGAGCCCGGGTCTGCAAAACCTGAAGTCTATCGAGATCCTTCGCGTGGGCGAAAACGGGACAACTATACGTCATAACGGGACGAATACAAACTTTATATATTGTGAGCTTATGTCTGAGGGACAGTTTGCTCTTCTGACAAAGTAAATAATGGAGGCGACCCAAGACCATAGCGGCTTTGTTTCGCACTCTTTTGATGTGTGGCTCAAACGTTAAATGACTATCCAGGGTGACGCCGAGATACTTGACCTCGGTGGTCCAAGGTATCTCGGAATCGTATAGCCTTATGGGCTTTAACTTATTATCGCGATATCTAGGGTCGAAGAGTATCGCGGCACTCTTATCGGGGTTAATTCCTATTCGCCATCGAAGAAACCAATCACCGAGTGTGCTAACGGCTTTTTCGATGCGATCTCTAAGTCTACTCGGCTGCCAGCCAGAGGCGTAGATGACTGTGTCATCAGCATAACAACCTACCTCGACTCCCGGGAGCTTAGGTAGGTCGCTGATGAACAGGTTGAAGAGGGTGGGCGCGAGTATTGAGCCTTGCGGCACTCCTGATCGTATCGGACGGGGCGATGAGAATTCGCCGTCTACTCTAAACCGGAAGGTTCTATCGGCTAGATAATCGCGGAGGATGCGAACTAACCTATCGGGTATGCCGGCTTGACTTAACTTGAATATTAGCCCTTCGTGCCAGACCTTATCGAAGGCCTTGGCGACGTCGAAGAATACGGCTATTGTACGTTTCGGATTAGTGTTTCTCACGGGCGGATCCGGCTCCGGATGCGGATCTTTATTGAAATTGGAGAGAATGTGCTCCGTGAGGCGGAGCACTTGATCCGGACAAGAGTGTTTGGCGCGAAAACCAAACTGCTCGGGTGGAATTAAACTCTGATCGTTAACCGTGACCTGGAGACGGTTCAGAAGGAGCCGCTCATAAAGTTTGCCTAAGGTGTCTAACAAACTGATCGGACGATAGCTATCGGGAAGCGTAGCTTTCTTGCCGGGCTTATGAATCCCTATCACTACGGCCCTCTTCCAGACGGCTGGAAAATGACCCTGGGACATGGCCGCATTGAAGATGCAGACCAATAGAGCTATGATGCGGTCAGGAAGGAGCTTCAGAACCTCGTTCCTGATCCCATCGGGACCTGGGGACTTCCTAGGTTTGAGACGCTTGATGGCGGCCGAGACTTCATCGAACGTTATCGGGGTTAGGGTATCCGCCGGAGGCGACGCGAGTGCATGCTCTACGGCTGTGACGATAGACTCTGTGATGGAAGGGTCAGTATTACCAGTGTTTGGCGAACACTGTTTTTCTAAACTCGCGGCGAGACATTCGGCTTTATCGATGTTATCGAACGCGGGAGGCAACCCAGGGCCTCTGTCGAGAGGGGGCATTGGAATGACCGTATCAGATTTGAATTTTCGCGTGAGGTCCCAGAATGCCAGGTGCGACGGCTGGAGATCCTCCAGATACCTGTCCCACCTGTCACTCCGGATCTCAGATATACGAGACTTAACTTCCTTACGTAAAGCACGTAAGCGTTCGCGGTTCTCTGCGGTCGGGTAAGCGTCGTGAGCACGAGTCGCGGCGTTCTTTTCCGTAATCAATGCTCTCACGTCATCAGGGAGTATAAAACGGCGTTCATTCGCCGCTTGTACCTCTTTCGAGGTCTCCCTGACGGCGGTCTGGAGATAATTGACCAGGGAATCGATGGCCGAATCCGCGTCGGCTTTAGACACCAACACGTCCGGAATACTATCTAGACTGTTAGGCGACGGACTATTTTTAAAATACTCTCTGAGTTTCGCGTAATCGGCCACTCTGATCGGCGTCGGGCTAAAGTCAGAATTATGACCTAACTGTAATAGAACCGGCCGATGGTCCGAGTCGAGTTCGTGTATGACTGATATGAGTCGTACAGGAAGCACGACGTTTTTCAAAAGAGCTACATCTAAAACTGACGGTCGACAGTTGTCCTGATAATGTGTGGGTTCCGGAGGGGCTATGACGTCAAATGCGAGAGCCTCACCTAGTTCGTCGAGTATCCTCCCGTTACGAGAGGTACACGGACTGTTCCAGATGACGTTCCCGCAGTTGAGGTCCCCCGCTATAATAACCGAATTACCTAAGTTGAATAGCGCCTGCAAATCTGATTCGAGCAATACTTTATTTGGCGGTAGGTACGCGGAGACAAGAATAATATCAGAGTGGCCCGTCATACCGACGCGGCATACTGACACTTCCATATGAGTGAGCGCGGGCGGATCTAAAGGCATGCAATATAATGAACGCCTAAAATAGATTAGAGTGCCACCCCCGCGGGTGACACGGTCGTTCCTAACGATACAATAGTTCGCGATTCTCGGGTTACGCATACTCGGTTTAAGCATCGTTTCCTGGATGAGGAATACGTCAATCTGTCTGTCGCGTAAAAAGTCAGCTACTAGATCGCGCTGTGTCCGAAGGGATCTCGCATTGAAAAACGAGATGCAAAGACCGCGGGGTTTAATTTTATTCATTCCCGGGAATTTTATAACTAATATTTAGGCGATTGTAAACGGGCGAGGCGCTGTATTGTGGCTCCGATAGCCGGATAGCGCGCTATAGCTTTAAGGAGTAGTGCCCCGCAGGGGTTCTCCTCTACAAGGGCGTAAAAGGCGAGCACCTCCTGCATGTCGTGCTCTATAAGAAGTTGCTCCATCCAGTCGAACTTGTCCGACAGAGATGACGATGGTGGAGCCTGAGCCGCCTTAGGTGGCGGCGCCAGAGGCCTTGAAGAGGCCTGAGGCTGAGGTCTGGGAGCCCAGGGGGCCATAGGGGCCCGCCCGGGTTGGGCCGCGCGCGGCACAGAGGGTGGCGAGCGCGGTGTAGGTGCGTGCGCTACCGGGGCGCGGGAAGCGCCCGGCAGGCTCGGGAAGGCCTCCACGGACATGAGAGGTGGAGGCGGACGGCGGGCGGCGGGTGCAGACGCCCTGGGCGCCTGCCTCGCCTGACGAGGGCGTTGTGTGCGCGGTGCGCGGGGACATCCGCGATAGTTCGCGGGGTGACCCGCGTTACCGCAGAGCACACAGCTGGGAGGGTCGGGAGTGCCAGGAGCGCGCTCGCACTCCTTCGTGGCATGATCACCCAGGCACTTGACGCACCTGGGGCGAAGATGACAGTTCTTCGCAGAGTGACCATAACTCTGGCAGTTATGGCACTGCGAAGGAATGTGGGTCTTGCGTGGGGGCTCGACGGTGATCCCGTTGAGGCCACACACAGAAGTGAGGGAGAATATGGCTTTGCCCTCCTGCGACCGGTCGAGGATGGCTAGAACCATATTATATGGCTTGCGGTTGCGTGGGTGGTACATACGATGTACCTCACGCACTGGATAGTTGCTCTCCTTAAGGGAGAGGGAGATTTCCTCGACCGAGATTTCGGCCGGGACGCGGCGAAGCACGACACGCAGGAGGCGCTCCTCTTCTAACGCGTACGTGAAATACGCGAGTTTCATTTCCGTGAGAAAACGGATCAAGGCGCGGTGATCGTCCGACGTGGTACATTTAACGCGAATGCCCGCCGGAGTGCTGAGCGCGAGCGCTTAGGGAACTCAGCCGATTTTATTTGACATCTAACTCAAGGATGGCACACCTCGGCTTGGGCTAACATGCCTGATACGTGCAATTCGCGACCTATCTGAGCTGACCCAATTTAACTATTCATACATATATAAGTTGTTGGTACATATATGTGTACAAAGCATACATACCTCCACAACTCTTATATATATTTCGTATCGGATAATTTTCTAAACTATTTCAGGTCGATAAGGGAAAGAAACAAAACCCTTCCACTTTCATGTGTAAGCGTATAAGCGTGCAAGTGTGTGGGGGTGATATGTGTAATGTTGTTGCAGTGATGTAAGATTTTGTGTCACTGTATCGCGTGAGCAGCGCTCTCAAGGGCTCCACGCCGAGGAAACCTAGGCTTGAGCCGTTGCCGAGGTGGGCCTAATCTGGTGGGTTTAAGAATGGTGTTTTGTGCGGGATATTCTGTAGTAAGGTTTGAAGTACAACTTTTGTCAGTATTTTTGCCGTTCTGAATATAACCGTAAGTTCGAGCTTAGGCATAAGAAAGTTAAAAGCTTAATACAAAACAAATATAAGCATGGTATTTATTTATTTTAAGCTGTCTGTCGCTGTTCGACATATAATATCAAAGTTATTTATACCTAGATATGTTTGTTTTTTTTTTCGAAATGACTACGCTATTGACCCAGCAAAGTCTTAACAGCTTCACCGGACTACAACCTATATATGTGATCTGTGCAACTAAATGCAGAGTAGTCAAAAAAGGTTAGCGATATTGTAATTTGCTAAAAGGTTAAAATTTAACTGAATAACGTTTGAAATTTTACCATTATGTGAAAAACTAGAAGTGGGTCTATTAAAAAAGTTTGAGAAACTCGGAAAAGTAATACATATCTTTATAAAAAGACGTCAACTACCGATTATAGCTCCCAGTCTTAAGACAATAAATGCTTGTTTACTAACCATCATTTAATAGCATAATCTGATACTGATCAATTATTTTTATAAGAAGTAAAATCAATTCCAAGAGATATAATAATTTATATTTTACGTATTTTGCGATTTGAGAAACATACAATCTTCTTATTTCGAAGTTAGAAAAAGTACTAAAGTAAATTGCATTTAATAATAAATACTTTAAAAAACGAAACTTACCCTGCTGTTCTCCATTAATGAAGTTTACTGAAAAATAAATATTTTTTTTATGTTTAATACATTATAACATAATTTTTATCAATTGATGTCACGATTATTTTATTTTTAGCAACCAATCTTTTAGTAGACTACTACTGCCATTGTCAGGGAGTAACGATATTACAAGTTTCTTGATATAATTTCAATGAGCTAAGAAGATGGTGGCCGTCTTGTTAGAACTTTCCAGGGAGTTTTAAGGCAAGTCAGAATCCATGCTCCGTGGTATTATTTTCAATCCACTTCACCTCTGCACAATAACCAAACTATATTACGTAAAGCACCAGCAACGTTACACAATATAGAGCCAAATAACACAAGATTATTGATAAAATATAAAGACCACTACATGGCATTACAAGATCCCGCTAAAAACTCTAATGTCATTTCATGACAAAAAGTTTCTTCGTAAAGCGTATGCATACTCCGTACTCGATAAATAAGATGCAGGTCAGAAGCACATCTCTCTATCTGGAACGCTAGTATAGCTATAATGAGTCGTTCGTTGTCATATTTTTAGATAATATCGGAATTGACTAATCATTATCAGATTTTGGTAGAGTATAATGCAGAGTATACATTGCAGTACCTGTACTGTGACATTATATTACACAAGGATTCTAGTGAAGATGCGGTAATATTTGTTTATAGGTCCCGCACACCCGATTAGGCCTCCCACGGCAGCGGCTAAAGCCTAGGTTCGATCCCTCGGTAGGGAGCCCTTGAGTGCGTTGCTTGCACGATACGGTGACACACAAATATACATCACCGCTACAACACTACACGATCACTCCCACACACACGTGCACGCCTACACGCTTATACATGAAAGTGGAAGGGTTTACTTTTTTTTCCCTTATCGAACTGAAAAACTCTCAATTTTCCGATAATAAATATATGGAGGAGTTGTTGAGGCGTGTATTCTTGGTACACATATACGTTTCAACAACTCATACTTATATGAATAGTTAGCTAGGTTAGCTAAGATAAGTCGCGATTTTGCATGCAACAGGCAACAGCCAAGCCGAGGTGTGCCGTGCACCCTTGAGCTGGTTGCCAAAATAAAATCGGCTGAGTGCCTTAAGCGCTCGCCTTAGTAGTCCGGTGAAGCTGTTAAGACCTTGCTGGGTCAATAGTGTAGGCATTTCGAAAAAAAAATAATTGTTTATAGGTTGTTTAACCACAATCTCACTTGAAGTGAAATAATGATGTAGTCTGAGATGGTAAACATAGTAAGCCTAGAAGGGGAATTAGCTCTCAAGTTCAACTCTCGGAACACATTCATTGGTACTTGTTGAGAGATTTTCAGTTTGAGGGTCATACCTAGGCAAGCAGGCTTACCAACATAAGTAGATTTTGGTGGTAGGGCCACGCTGAAGCTACTTCTAGTTTCAGCATGAATGAGTCAGCTCGCCCGAGTAGTCCACCCTCTCACACAAACACCGACATGAATGGTTGCATTTCGTTCGGTCAGTGAGAGCTCCGGAACCCCACCTCCCCCCGCTCTCTCCCCTATCTTCCCTCCTCTCCACCTCCCAACCCTGTATCCCCTCCACTTCCTCCCCTCTCTCTACTCTCCCCTCCACTCCCCTCCTCACCCCTGCCCAACCAGCACAGGTTGGCAACGCACTTGCGACTCCTCTGGTGTTGCTAATGTCTATGGACGGTGGTGATCGCTTAACATCAGGTAACCCACCTATTCTTTTGCCTCGCATGATATAAAAAAAAGGTTGAAGTTTTTGACTGTCACAACGCTAACTACAAGGAAATGCTTTACTCGTCTACAGAAAAGTACTTATTTACTGAGTACAAATGTTACAATATGACGATCATAATTATAAATTGCCTCTACTTTGTAGGTAATGTTTATTAGGAACGTAGTCTAAAGTACGCAGTTTTATGAGCGTTTTAATTACCTTGGTTACTCCCATCCACGACGTGAACTGCAAATAAAATGTATTTTATAAGAATTTGTATGAATGTTTTACTATGAACACAAATTTGACTTTTATTTCATAATTTACCTTCATTAGGGTTAGCTCCTAAATTATCTGAAAAGAAAAAAGAACATAAATGAAAATAATAAAAAAAAATTGTGCGTGGAGTCTCTCCGCTCGGAAGAAGTGAAACTTCGTAATATGGAAATGCAATTGGAAGGGGTAGAAATTGATTTTTAGTGATATCATATTGCTTCTAGTGTTAAACGTTTAATGCAATAGTGCTTTCATAACCCCTCCATGGTAGCGTTAAACGTTTAACGCAACCTTGTTGTAAGTTACATTACAAGTTTCACTTCAATAACAATTATGAAATCATATTATTCATTATACGTGATCTCCATAATAATATGGAAATAACTATGATCTCTCACGTACGTGACATTTGTTTGCGAGCAATTTAGATTATTATCTACGCATTTAGTAAATCTGTCACGCATAGAAGTGCATAGGTTATATGCAAAGAATAAGCTACAATTATCGGATGACTTTTATAGGCTTTTGAGAAGTACATTAATTTTATTTTCATGACTTCTGTAGTAGCTTTATGAAGGGTGACGAGACGCTAAAGGGTTAGATAGTACAAAAACACTGGACGAGATATACCTATATTTTCGAAACGATTTCTGGAAAATGCTGCCTCGCAACATTCCTAACCCAGTAACGTTAATAGAATAAATATTAATAATAATAGAAAGAATTCGCCCAATTTACTGTATTACCTTTAAGAATAATAGGAATTATTATTACCACTTATTCAAAGCAAATACAAGAGTCAGTAACTTTGCTGAGATTATTGTATGACTAAATGCAGATCACATTCCTCCTTTTGATTCCTTCCTTGTGATAATACAAACAAAACATAACACCAGAGAAATAAAGATGTTTTGTTAATGAGCTGGTGTAGTAGGATCTATTAAAGAACTTTTCAATTGTCCCTCTATGATAAGAATGGGCTAAACCGATTTATCCTTTTGATGTGAAACGTCTATATACGCACCCTAAATTTGAATTTGGCTTGGCAACGTGTGGCGACACAAAACACAAACTTAACACTATTAACGATATACTCAAAAATATTTGCAACCCTATGTGTATAAACATAACATTCAAATTGTTTTTATTTAATATATATTACGGATATATTGATATATTTGTGTTTTTTTAGTACAATGCTCATGGTAAATTTACATAAAGCGTAATTTCTGCTTACAGGGAATGCATCATACATAAATTGATGAAGTACATTTCATTTTTTTTTTTTTCGAAATGTCTACGCTATTGACCCAGTAAGGTCTTAACAGCTTCACCGGACTACTAAGGCGAGCGCTTCAGCCACTCAGCCGATTCCATTCTGGCAACCAGCTCAAGGGTGCACGGCACACCTCGGCCTGGCTGTTGCCTGTTGCATGCAAAATCGCGACCTATCTTAGCTAACCTAGCTAACTATTCATATAGGTATGAGTTGTTGAAACGTATATGTGTACCAAGCATACACGCCTCAACAACTCCTCCATATATTTATTATCGGAAAATAGAGAGTTTTTCAGTTCGATAAGGGAAAAAGTAAACCCTTCCACTTTCATGTGTAAGCGTGTAGGCGTGCACGTGTGTGGGGGTGATCGTGTAGTGTTGTAGCAGTGATGTATATTTGTGTGTCACCGTATCGCGCAAGCAACGCACTCAAGGGTTCCCTACCGAGGGATCGAACCTAGGCTTGAGCTGCTGCCGTGGGAGGCCTAATCGGGTGTGCGGGAGCGAAATTAACCCCCAGACCACGGCGGCGTAATCTGTGGTTACGCGGGCGTGGGCGTGAGCACTCTCTGTTTCTAGGGACAGGCTGGTACTGATCGTTCGCTGACGTGATTAAATCAGGAGGGTCGGTAAAAATGCATCGCGGACGTCTTTTATAACGCGCAGCGTTAGGTACGGGTTCATAGTTTGCGGCGGATACCACTAAGGGACTGGGATGATTCGTGGCTTTTTCAAAATAGCTAATCGTAAGTGATTTTACGTACGCCCAGATAGAAGAGGTCTCTAGGTCTCTATGGAGATCGACTCTCCGAATGTACCACGGAGCACCGGTCACTTTACGTAAAACACGATTTTGGAGAACCTGCAGCTTATGAAAGTTATCTTTGGACATATGCGCAAAAACGGGGCAACTATATGTCATCACGGGACGGATACACGTCTTATACAAAGTGAGCTTGTGTCTGAGGGACATGTTACTCTTATGACAAAGCAACGGATGGAGGCGGTACATTTCATCGATAGCGTTTATACTTTAATAATGTTTATTAGATTGTTCTACTTTAGAAAACCATATCTTACGAAGTTTGTAAGTATACTTTGTAAATACTTCATAAAATATCGTAATGTATGTATATTTAGAATTAGATTGTCATTTCGATTAATTAGATCCCGTGCACATTTTTTCGTGGAGGTGTAATTCTTAGTATCTATTAAGGAGCTTTGGTCGCAATTATCATGAAATTAACTTACCTTGAGGTCTGGCCATTGCTAGCGCAAACAATGCAGTCAATGCCAATATAATCTGAAAGGAAATATTGTTTGTACTTTATACTCTATAGGACATGTGTCAATAATTATTATTCTGTAAAATAGTCACCAACATTGTATTTTTATTGAAATGCGAACATCTTAATGCCAGTTATGAGCAATTAACACCTTTGATTCATGTATTACTGATGTATTTACTTCTTAGATATAGTGGAAATATTCAGAGGATAAATTGGTAATAGGACATAAAATGTATAAATTATTTTCCAATTATACGCACCGTAAGCTTAGCCATGATCACTTGAGAGAACTTTTCAATTCAAAGAGAACAAGGTAATTAATTGATTATTTAGTTGGCACTACTCTTTTATAAGTTGACATATCAAATATTGATATAAGTGATGTCAAAACGGATAACCCTGGTCATCTTGAAGTTTTAAAAGAGGCAATGATCAGAATTTTAATTAGATTCAATTAATATAGACTTAGAATTCAGTTTTAATTGATTATTATTCCGTGATAATATACTTGGGAATTGCGGAAGGTTCTAATAAAGGAAAATATTGAGATACGATTATAGCTTACGGTACGGAATTTTCCAGCGTTGTCCGATATCTCACCCAAATGGTAATTTAATGTGAAGCACCTTCAGTATATTTGAATAATTCATTATTACAAATTAATTGAAAAATACCGAAAAGTATGTATTTATTTATTAAAGAAACTAACAGCTATAAAGTACAATATATAGTTATTAGGACAGAAACACCAAGCTATTTATAAGTCCTCGCCGATATATAACAGAATAGAATCATTTGCATTACATATTTTATTTATTTAATCGTATGGCTAAAATGGAGTAATCAGTTGAATTGTACTACTATAATTGGAGGTTTAATGCTTTCAGCCATTTTAGGGCATCGTCAGTAAGAACGATCAGGTCATCAGGGGAACCATTATATTTCCTTAGTGGGCATTGCTCTATGATGTGTGCTATAGATTGGATATCTGCCCCGCAGTGACAGTGTGCCGAGTCAACCCATCCACACCGGTATTTAAACTCTGCACACCGCCCGTGACCAGTCGGGGCAATTCGAAGCCCTTTAATTTACGCACGGGTCGAAGTCGCATGTTTCCTCACCCAACTTTGATACTTGTCAGGTTTTTCGCCATTCGCTTCATATGCTGGAATCCCTATTACCTATTTCCGCAGCAATTTTGTAATCTGGTCGTCGGGATTTTAGTTTATAGTGTGGGGGATTAAAGAACTCACCATGAATAGGGAGACGAATATTCTGCTTTACTTTAATAAGCTCTCTTAGCAAGGCCTCATTCCGTCTCAAAGCTGGTGGAGCTATATGGCTAAGTACCGGTAGCCAATCCGTGGGAGTACATATTAACGTCTCGGATACGATTCGCATAGATTTATTAAGCGCACAATCCACTTTTTGCACATGGACACTACCCAACCACACCGGGGAACAGTACTCAGCCACGGGATACACCAACGACAAGGCAGTAGTTCTCAATATATCGGCATTTGCCCCCCAACTGGTTCCGGTTAATTTTATAAGCACGTTGCTTCTAGACTGTAACTTACGTGAGGTCCCCACAAGATGTTCTCTGTACGTAAAGTGAGCGGTCAAGTATTATAATATTTATAGTATACTAATTATTCTGCAGGTGGTAGAACCACGCTGATGCTATATCTGGATTCAGCATGAATGGGTCGGCTCCTCCAAGGTAGTATCACCCTACCACGGAAAGCCGACGTGAAGTAACAGTGCTTGCATTGTTTGTGTTTCGTTCGGTCAGTGGAAGCCCTGGAGGATCACCTTCCTCTCTCTCACTTCCCTCACTTTCCCTTCTCCCTCCCCTTTCCCCACCAACACAGGCTGGCAACGAACTCGCGACTCCTCTGGGGTTGATAGTGTCTATGGACGATGGTAATCGCTTGACATCAGGTGATCCACCTATTCGTTTGCCGTTTTTTTAAAAAGCGCACAGGGTATTTCTTTCCCGCTCCAAAGCCGACGGATAATAGTCTATTATTATTTGCAGTCGCCATAAATTAATAACGTCCTTGTTAAAACCGTTGTCGCCTTATTTACAGTATTATTAAATAGGTCAAATCACCAATCTCGCACACTATTATTACTATATTAGTAAAATAAAAAAATAAAAATATTGTTACTAGAAAATTAATAATATTAAAATTGTACCAATTTTCATAATATTTAATACTGACTTTAACTCGTGGCTTCGATTTACATTTATTTTAGATTATGTAGATAGATTTATATAAATTTGAAACTCACAGGAAAGTACTTTTCTTTTGGATTATTTTTTCCTTTATCCTTTTTTATGCATGAACATGTATGGAAAATGTAATCGATTAATAAATGTAATGATTAACAATCAATAGTCCGGTGAAGGTGAAAAAATATCGCAGATAACAGTTAGTATATTAAATAAATTACTAAAAATAATTAATAGTTTATTTTTTATCTGAGCACTACAAAGGTCACCTCCAAGAAATCTACAATACATAGTGAATGTGGATGTGTACGGTCGCAGTAGTCTAGGCAAATACAGGCACTGCACTAATCCGTTCGAAAACTGCCATTTGAAAAATCTCACTATTCCCATTTGTGGTAATCAAATCAGGCACAATCGGACGTTCATAATTTTCATTTTCTAGATATAAAATACGAAATATTTGTAGGTGGAGTTAAATTATAAACATTCATAATGTCGATAAAAATAATCCCTAGTTATTGAATGTCTAAAGATACTATATATAATATTTTAAAACAATTTTTCCGTCTAACAAATAAGACTAAATTAACTCAGCGAATTTTTGAAGTCGCTGACGATATAACACTGTATGTGACATAATTTCAATAAAACGTTCAGTTATACCAACCACCTTATATGTAACATGTTAATACTCGGAAGTTGGATGGACGTGAAACAGAACCTCTAAATGAAATTAAGTAATTTTTAACTGTAAGTTACACAAGTTATGACCATATATAATGTACCAAGATTCCTCTTATTTGTTGTATTAGACGATTATCACGTTCGAGTGAATTAATTCTGCTACATTATTCGAGTTTACACGATATATTTTCACAATGTCAAGTTTTACCACCAACACGTATGCGACTTTGATCTCTAAGTTGTCGATATGTTCATATGAATTCATTTGCTGAATCAATTTATTTTTCTTGTTTAAAAGTAGTATAAAAGATTCTCGGGTGCACAGTTCTTGCAGAACATTGGGAGAAGACACTTGAATCAATTGTAAGTTTTTTATTTACTGTAATTTATGGAATTATGGAATCCACACATCTAACATCTTTTACTTGAATCATAATATTCCAAACATAACATTGTGATTACCAGCATAATAGCTTTGGATCTTACCAATAACAGTTATTTTTACTTGACCTAACTATAGTAAAGGACCTTTAAAATTAATGGATTCAAGCAGTTTCTAAATTTTTTTTTAATTTAATAAAAACCGAATTCTGTCGGATTTACACAGTTATTTACATCTTTTTGTTGTTGTGTCAAGGCTTTCAATTTTAAAGACGGTTTGAGATATAAAGATTTTCTTTAAAGAATCAATTGTTTAAGCTAAAACAATAATTACGGCTCTTTATATTGTAAGTTTGTTTTCGTTGATCGATTTACAAAATCCATAGATTACATACATTTTATATATCGATAGCTGGATGTACTTATTACATGGGTTAATTCCAAAAAGTAGCAAATATAGAGTGACTGCTAAAGGTCATTAAAAATGCACAGTATGGTAGTTGTTTAATCGATCATATCTCTAAGATTGATTATCAGATATACTTCAGCTGATTTATAGGGTGTAACAATAATAATAATAATAAAACAACAATAACAATCTATATATGTTATTCGTGATCCAGTCGCAAAGGAAAATATACTTTTCTGCCCAAGGCATATGGGTGTAATCTCATAAACTAAAGTTTAAATTATATTTTCAGTTAATAAAAATGAAGACAATTCTCGCTCTTTTTGCTCTGGTGGCCGTAGTGGCTTCCACATCTGAATACTACCAAACACAATACGAGAACTTCGACGCCAAACAATTGGTGGAAAACGTACGCCTGCTGAAGAGTTATCTCAAATGCTTCCTTGATGAAGGACCGTGCACGCCGGAAGGACTTGAATTCAAGAGTAAGTCTGAATCGTGTTTTCGTTACCATCTGTTAACTGACTGATTGACGTAGCACAGGCCAAATTAGTGGGCGATTAGATCCATGGAAATTTACACACGGATTCCTTTTACACTGTATATGAACATTAAGAAATTATTTTTGTTAATTGGATCTCTAAGGTAGCAGTAGAAAGGGGATGAAAGTTTTGATGAAAATTCGTCATTTTTCTGTCAGCCAACCAGTCATTATTATATTTATTATTGTTATATTTTATTATCACATATAATATAAAAAAGTGCCTTTTCCACGTCTGTCTGTTCGCGATAAAATCAAAAACTACTAAACGTAGTTTCATGCGGTTTTCAGCGGCAGATAAATTGATTCATGAGGAAGCTTTAAGTATATAATTTTGAGGGATTTTTTTATCCGGGCATGATAACGTACGCCGGGTTTGCTAGTGTTGTATATAAAATAAACACAAGAAAATATTTACTGCATAAAAAATGTGTGCCAAGCAACGGAAATTGCAAATTTCTATAGCCCTTATTAGGAATTGTGTAAACTAACCTTACAACGTAATATGATGATGCTTAATTTGTAGTCCGGTGAAGCTGTTAATACCTTGTTAGGTCAATAGTTAGTTCGAGAAAAAAAAATGCTTAGTGACAACGTGTTCGGATACAACGTCGAACAACGGGAAACGATGTGTTGAAATAAGAACATTTTGTTACGGCTTTTCAGTTAGGTTAACTACCATCGTCAATAACCATTGAAAATCTGTCAGCAAGCTATGTGTATTCTGGCAGTTCAACTTGAGACCTAATTCTCTGCGTTTAATGCGTCAACCATCCCAAGCTAAACCTTCATTTGAACGTTAAAGCCTCTAAAAATAATATCGACGGAAAAAAGCAGAATTGTCGTAACTTAAATAACCCAACTTTACATTAGAGCCAAAAAACTATTTCAAAACTTCAATTTTTTTTATACGTAGTGCTAAAACTAGGCCGAAAACCAAGGTTGTATCGATGAAGAACTGAATTGTAGGAAAGCGAGACAGAACATTCGAAGCAGTATTTTTTTATACAAGAATATGGTAAACAGTAATTTAGCCCCAAACGCAACTTAGGACATTGCGCTTTCTCCCGTCGATATACATCTTCTATGACATCCTTTATATGTTAAATCGTTTAGTCAAATATAAGTATCAAATCAAAATTCATAGATATTTCCTTGGAACCTTACAGACTGTTTTACGTTAACATTTGTAGATCTATTATTATTAGTGTTAAAGGTTTGGTAGAATCCTTTTAAGTTTTCACTATTGACTTGTCGTCATGGTCAAGAGGTCAAGGTGTGTTACTATTCGACCTACAGTTTCGTGAAGGTTGTTGGTACTATTTTTACTGAGGTCATCCAAATTTATGAATTTGTTTGATCTGATTAAGTCTTTGTATATCATCCATATTTAATCTACAGAGACGTCTTTATTCAAATTAATTTAAATTTCATGTATTATCATTACATAGTATAAAACAAAGTGTCCTATCGCGTCTGTCTGTCTGTCTTCTATCTGCGATAAACTCAAAAACTACTCAACAGATTTTCATGCCGTTTTCATCACTAGATAAAGTGATAGGTGAGGAAGGTTTTGGTATATAATTTTTCAAGGTTTTTTTTTTCACTATAAGGGCGATACAACATCTCGAGCACGCTAGTATACTACTAAATTTTGCTCGTGGATTTGTCCGCGTTAATGTAGATCTAACCTATCCCTCGAGGACAGCAGTTTTTTTCTGGATGAAATGTATACTATGTTCTTTTCTGTACTCCTGAAAATATTTATGCAAAATTTCATGTTTATTAATTGAAGTTGTTTGAGTTGATAATGGCGAGAAGGCTGAACAAACAAACAACAACCATAGTTTCGCATATAATATATTAATGACATTAATAAATAATACTCGGGTACAGTATCCCTTTTCTGGACGAAAGATATTTTCTTTCTTTCTCTGTACTTCTTCGAATATATATATGATATTTTATAATAATTCGTTAAGTAGTTATGCTGTGAAAGAGTTACAAACAAACTCACATTTTTATTTATACTCTTAGGAGTTATCCATACTTTTGTTATAATTACTAAGTTAAATACAAGTAGGTGGTGATACTGGCTATTCATATTATCTATCGTCTGCTATACATAAATAAGGAGATTCCAGGGAAGGCTGATGTATTGTAGGTGGCCATTTGTAGAACATGGCAAGTACAAGGCTAAGAAGGGGATAGTCAAACAAGTTCAATACTTCTATAAAATTATCGAATCCAAACTATTGGGCCTAGGATCGTTGTAAGGAAGGATATTTAGAAATTCAGCTCCTAAACGGAGATGAAAAATTCTATGAAAATCCTCCATTTTCCCTTTAGTCAGTACGTTATTATGTTATATATATACATAGGTCTAACATAAAGGGTCGATATTAATTATTGTATAGAAAATGCATGTAAAACCGCGGGAAACTGTTAGTCTATACTCCTATACTAATATTATAAAGAGGTAAAGTTTGTGAGTTTGTGACGTTGTAGGTGGTAATCTCAGGAACTACTGGTCCGATTTAAAAAAATCTTTCAGTGTTATATAGCTCATTTATCGAGGATAGTTATAAGCTATATATCATCACGCTAAGAGCAATAGGAGCGGAACACTAATTAAGAATATCTAAAAATCGTGGCTTTTTCCTCTTGAGTTTCCGATGCCTGTTAGCGTTAGCCTAAAGTATTTATTCCACGCGATCGAAGTCGCAGGCAAAGGCTAGTAATTTATAAATATACAAACAATTTGGAACGTAAAAAGACTTATTTTGTACGAAGAAAATTTGCAAGGCACAAAAAGTGTTTTGTGGAATCGACCGTATGAAATATTTTTTTCATCATGTGCTTTTCTCTTTTTAGAGGCCATTCCTGACGCTCTCCAAACAAAATGCTCCAAGTGTTCGCCGAAACAACGTGAACTGATCCGTATTGTCGTCAAAGGATTCCAAGAGAAGCTCCCTGAATTATGGGAACGACTCTCCAAGAAAGAAGACCCGCGCGGAGAATACAAAGAAGCTTTCAATTCTTTCATCAATTCCACCGATTAATCACAATCCGATGAAACGTAAATAAGTTCACAATATTTAATATTATCTACTACTCTGCTTGTTTGGGTCTTTTCGCTTTAAAATATAACCCGGGAAAGTTCAGCTTCTGCGTTTTGAGTGTAAGTAATTTGTTAATGTTAAAAACATCACATTAGTTTAAATGCATATTGTTATTTATTTATAGTTATATTTAAATAAAAACTGTTTAAATAATTAAATGGCGTGTTTATTATTGTAACATGTAAAAGTTACGAAACTGTATAATGTGCCGTATAGTGCAATCGGAAATGTTTACAAGAAATTTAAAATAATTAGTGATCGTCTAGTGGTCGAAATTCGTCCAGAATTCATTATTTTTAATTATTTATTTCAAAGTGTATAGTTATAGTAAAGTATGTATGTTATGGCTACATAATATGTGCATGTGTTATTATTAATTTTAAAATTTTAATGTTAAGGAAAAAACGAACATTCTTCAATATATACATTGTTAAAACTAAAGCTCTAAAACTAAAACTCAGTTCAAAAGTAGAGGAAAGAGACGTTTTTAACTATATTGCCTATATAAATATAGCTAATATAGCAGCAACTGGTGATTTTATCACGTGATCACGTGATATAGCGTTCAGATATGTCATCTTCATACATTTTTCCGTTTTCTATTTGCGTTAGTGATTGTGGATAAGCAACTTGGTTAGACTCCCTGGATATATAATAGTTGATGACAACCCAAATGGACTCGTTATGCTGGTTTTATATTTGTTACACCGTTTGATACTGGAATACAAGACCCTTAATAGTGCCATCGTGGAGGCTGTTATACGTGGTGTGTGATGATTGCGATCTGCCCTTAGTTTTCAAAATTCTCTTGTCATAATGAATAAAAATAATGGAGAAGTTTAACTTTTAGTTTGAGAGTTTAAAAATTGATGGTGTTGTTTCCACTCTCGTTCAGAGAAAGTGTACTGCTAATTTCCTTCCACGTGCCCCCGTGTGGTGTTAACTGGTAAGCGATTTTTGACCGCTGCACTATTCCACATAAATTAAACTTCGCAGCAACAAATAGAGTAATCAGTCAATTTACGATAATAAAAGATGGGTACTTTATTTAGTCATATAATTAGTTAAATAATGTGAGCTTAAAATAAATCCTAATTGTTTATAAATAAAATGGTAGGTACTTTAAATATATTCTACCCTATCTATATACTCAGTTAATATTAGTTGTAATGTATAATATTATGTTTGTAAAAATACATAATTAATATTTCATAGATTTCTCGATAGCTATAAATGTAGAAATTGTTTAAAATTAAAGCAATATTCATTGTATCAACATTACAATAATATTAATGTAAGGCGCTTAATCTAAGAAGATTAATAAACTCCAACATAATCTTACGAATTATTAGTAAAATTGGTATGAGGAGACGAAAACTAATTTACACAATATCTGCTTTGCCACAACTCAACCATGTATTAAAATAACCAATTGATACCCACTTCAGCTGTGTGAAAAAAAAAATTAAGAAATAGCAAATGTCAATAGAACCAAAAAATAAATAACCTAGAATTTACGAGAAAATCCATATTGAATGGTCATAGTTCTATGTTAATACGTTCAGTACTTCTGACGTGATTGAACTTTTCTTTTAAAGGAAGTAACTTAACCTAACATATAGGTATTTGTGAAAAATGATTAAAAATCGATTATTTTCCTCTTGAGAGATTCCGCTGCGTGTTAGCGTTAGCCTAAAGTAACTAAACCACGTGCATGAAGTCGCGGGCAGAGGCTAATTTATTTATATAATTAAATCAAACAAAGATAAATGTAATAATGTTTAGAGTATCAGATGTACTGGCTTGTTACTATCCACAATTCAACAATGTCATTCTGTGTACCGGAGGTAAACAATAGTAACTTAAATTTAGTTAATTATTGGTTATTTTCCGACCGTTGCGATGGGCATTAAAAATAGTATGGAATTAATCGAAACAAAAAATAAGTAACATAGAGTCATCTACGAAAATTTCCGTATCGAACTATCGTAATCACGCCAATACGTTTCTGAAGTTTTATTGGGATTGAGTCACAATCACTTAATTTCAGTTTATCGCTTTTCGATATCTTTCTGGGTATATTCTGCAAAAAATCTTGACTCCAGGTGTATTTAAGATCCTCTGTAGGTCGCCGTACTTTTGAATTATACTGTACTTAATATCAAGCACAGTACAGTCACTGTGTCGTGCTACTATTATAAGTACCTGGACGAACTAGCCTAGCTCGGTTCTTTAAAAAACATTTTTAAATTAAAATAAACTGTTAGCTTTGCCTCATAAAATTATAAAAGATATCTCTCTTATAATTATAATATTAAAATTATTTTTTTAATTAGAATAAACTGTTAGGTTTGCCTCACAAAATAAGCATTTTGTTACCAAAAAAAATATATCTTTTCTGCTGTCACTCGGATTCGAGCTGGTATTACACGGATTTTCGAAGCAACCGATTTCCATCTGTGTTATTGTTTTGACAGCGCCCGCGAAATTTACGTTTAGGTTCTAGCTACATTTTTTATTCCCTGAAAACCCATTAAAAAGTTTTCAATGAATAAAATCTAGCTAGATCGATTTATCGTCCCTGAAACGACATACATACTAAGTTTCACGGAATTAGATAACGCCGTTTCCGAGATCCAAATATATATAAATATAAAAATTTACAAGAATTGCTCGTTTAAAGGTATTAGAAGATAGATAACGAAATAATTAAATAATAAACTTGGGATAGTATACCTCAAATATACACAAATGTTCTTTGGAGTTCGAGAATCTCATAACCGCTTTATCATAAAAATAACAACAATATTACGAACATAAGTAGATAAAATTACATACATACCTTTATACATAAACAAAAGATTCGTGAGAGTTTATATTCTACTCTTTCATTGGATGTAGAACGAATAGTATCGTGGCACGGGTGCTTGGATTAAAAGGTATTTTTTTTTAATTTTGTTTTAATATAATAAAAGTGGTTTCATATTAAAATAGTGATTGTAAACGATCAAACATTATAATAATCGTTATCTAAATAGAAAGTAAACAATTATTTATTATTTTATATTACTTACATTCCTATAAAATAATATTATGTTTTGATAAATATTTGTTTATTTCATTTCGAGTCTTTGTGTTATTTTGTTACGTTTTGGAAACTTCACTTTCACCAAAAATATTTCTAATAGTATTGTGAAGTTTGAATTTGAAACAGGCATTTTTTTTTTTGTATTAGATGTTTTATGTTCCATTTTCTGTTATATAGTTTTATGTAATTAGAGATTTTGTTAAATTAACGTAAATTATAAATTAATCACTCTGGTAATTAATTAGAACTTATTAGATAAAAACAATTGGAACTAATTTTTTTTTTTGTAAATGTTCAAGTTTTATATTCTATGACACATGAAAGTTACTATGAACGCTATTAAAATTTGCATTATTTAAGTGATCTTGTATCTTCTTTTTAAATTCTATTTATTTAATTACGGCAGTATATGTTCTTAGAATATTATATTAATAAATGAGATTGTTCGTATGTTTCAAAATAATTTAACAAATTCAATTAGATTTAAATTCTTATTTCCAAATTTTGTCTTCATTACATACTTATAAAAGAAAGTCCCTTACCGCTTCTATCTGTCTGTTCACGATAAACTCAAAAACGACTGAACAGATTTTTATACGGTTTTCGCCAGTGGATAAGGTGATTAATGTGGAAGGTTTGGTATATAATTTGTCAATGTTTTTTTTTTATAATCAGAACGAAACAACGTCTGCCGGCCCGCTAGTGTTTTTTTTATAAATAAGTATACTTAAAATATTACATAAGAACTTTCTTATATATTTTTTATTGGTTCTCGTTGTTGTATATAACGAAAACTAGCCTCTTCCTGCGACTTCGTTCGCGTGGAATAGTTACTTTGTAACAACGCTAACACGCTGTGGAAGCTCACCCGATTAGGCCTCCCACGGCAGCGGCTCAAGCCTAGGTTCGATCCCTCGGTAGGGAGCCCTTGAGTGCGTTGCTTGCGTGATACGGTGACATACAAATATACATCATCGCTATAATACTTCACGATCACTCCCACACATGTGCACGCCTACACGCTTACAACATAACATACATAACATCATAAGACTTGAGACACCCAAGCCAACCTCACCTGCACGTGGTGCACCCTGCTGATCAACGAACGAGGCAATGGCGAAAGCGGGGTGGTAGGGTTTTATAGCCCGAATGGGTCGCAACCACCATGCATATGGCGAAAAAGCCCGTCATAGTGACTCGCTTCTGCGCGTCGCGTTTCGGGATCAGCCTGTGCATATCCAGTACCGGGTGACTTTCGTCATTATAGCCGGCATGACAGCGGCGACCGGCGATGGATAATCTGTCTCTCGGTAGTTGCCTATGTTTTTGGATTGTACTATGCTTAACATCAGGTATAGTGCAATCACTATGTCGTGCTTTGATAAAAAAAACTCATGAAAGTGGAAGGGTTTACTTTTTTTTCCTTATCGAACTGAAAACTCTCATTTTTCCGATAATAAATATGTGGAGGAGTTGTTGAGGCGTGTATGCTTGGTACACATATACGTTTCAACAACTCATACATATATGAATAGTTAGCTAGGTTAGCTAAGATAGGTCGCGATTTTGCATGCAACAGGCAGCAGCTAAGCCGAGGTGTGCCGTGCACCCTTGAGCTGATTGCCAAAATAAAATCGGCTAAGTGCCTTAAGCGCTCGCCTTAATAGTCCGGTGAAGCTGTTAAGACCTTGCTGGGTCAATAGCGTAGTCATTTCGAAAAAAAAGCAGTGGAAGCTCTCAAGAGGAAAAAAGAACACGATTTTAAAATATTCTTCATTGGTGCTGCGCTCTTATTGGTCTTGGCGTGATGATAGCCTGATGATATAGATAGATGATAGATGATACATGATAGCCTATAACCTTCCTCGATAAATGAGCTATATAACACTGAAAGAATTTTTCAAATCGGACCAGTAGTTAGATTACCCCCTACACCGACACAAGCTTTACCTCTTTATAATATTAGTATAGGTTATGTGGATAAATAGTTTTAATTAAAACTGAATTCGAATACAAATCACAGGCATTTCGATCAAAAATCAGCCAAGATTAACATAATATATTGTCTTATTTTACCAAAAAAATCATACGATAATAACAGCATAGAATTAAAAAAATATATAATATTTAATTCTTAAATAAGAATGACCACATAATTATGTAGTACACATTATGTATACATATATAATGCTTAAGGTCAGCACTAAGTCCAAGGTTGTTGACTCGCGGTTTTTATATAAGAAGTTACAATATTATTATAAAACCTAATTAAGCTATTGCTTAATCTTTGTTTTCTGAATCAGGTTAAATAAAGTGAGAGTATTATCACATATATCGTGAAATGTCCTTGAGAACTCTTTCTAGATCCGGTATATATTACTAGCCTCAGTTATTTTGGGCTAGCGGTAACACAGCGGAAGTTCTCAAGGGAAAAACCACTTTTTTGAAACATTCTTCATTAGTGCTTCACTCCTATTGGTCTTAGCATTATGATATGTATATAATCTTCCTCGATAAATGAGCTATACAACACTGGAAGAATTTTTCAAATGGGACATGAAGTTTCTGAGATTACCCCTTAAAACGTCACAAACTCACAAACTTTATTGTACTAGAACCCAGTCATCGAGCAGAACCGCCAAGAAGTTTAATATGGTTTATCTTCTCACCGTACATATTCTAACAAACACAATAAAGTTATTAAGTTTACAAAAAATAATACGCTTGTAATTTTATAAGTGATCTTTCGGAAAAACCCCAAGATAAAGCTATGTACGAATAAGTGTCACGGACGTATTTAAAACTGGTTTCATTTGTTATGCAGTATGAAGTATGTATAAGTAATAGTGTTTATGTTGAGTAAATTCGTTAAAGAGATATTTTAAAGTTATAAAATTACAGGCGAAGAATACATACAAATAATTTATTTAATCTATAGGTACATATGAATAATGATATACATTTCTTCTTTATCTTATTTTTGGCATCTAATCTTCTAGTCGATTATTAATGCTATTGTCGAGTAGATTTTCTTTTATGTCATAGGAGACAAACGAAATGGTAGGTCACCGGATGTTAATTGATCACCACCGTCCATAGACACCAGCAACACCAGAGGAGTCGCAAGTGCGTTGCCAGCCTGTGTTTTGGGAGACTGGGAGAAAAGAGATGTTGAGAGGAGATGGAAGAGGGAAGGGAGAGGAGGGGAGATGGGCCTCCGACGCTCGCACTGACCAAACGAAACGCAATAATACAAGCACTGTTACTTCACGTCGGTTTTCTGTGAGAGGGTGGTACTACCCCGAGCGAGCCGATCCATTCGTGTTGAAACCAATAATAGTTTCAGCGTTGTTATAACGATACCACCTACGATTGTTCGGACATCGTTCGAATCGGTATAGGTTCGAATTTATGCAACTTAATCGGAGTTTTTGGTAGAGGAAACATCGTGATGAAACCATAGCATGGTTGGAGCACTCCTTCTATGTACCACCAGCTAGCTAACACCTTTGTTGGGGCCGTCACCTGTCAATATAGCGACAACTCTCGCTCTCGTACGTCACCGGCCCGTGGTTAGACAGGGTGACGTGGAATGAGGTGTGAAGTGAGGCGAAGCGACTTTCCCCGGCGGTGGGCAGGAGTAGAACTCTCGAAGGTGATAGCGAGAGCGCCGGTAACCCACCTCGGTGACGACAGCCGGATGCCGGCCTCGATGTCCTGAAGGGACCTCGATAATGTGCAATGATGCACGAGCCAGTCGACTAAGGTGGTACCTTTTGAAGCGGAGGTCGGGGTGGTCGGAAGAAAACACCGTGGTTCTCGTGTAATGACCGCGTCCCCGGGCCAACAAAGCACTACCATGTTATCGCAATGGAGTATGCGTAAAAACTACGTCGTTATGTGTGCGCTACTCACCATATGCGTCGCCAACAATCTTCACGTTGAAAATCTGTCACCAAGAAGCTGTTGGTTTGTTCCAGTAGTTACGCTTGAGAACCAGTTTTTTTTTTTTCTTGGACTGACTACGCTATTGACCTAGCAAGGTATTAACAGTTTCACCGGACTATTAAGAGCCAGTGCCTCTCTGGGTTTAGTTTGTTTATCATCTAAGACCAACTTGTTATTTAACATTATGGTCAAAAACTTAAGGTATAAAAAAGTAAAGTAATCAAGATGTAAAAAGATATAGTTCCCATGATTTTCATTCAAACCTATTTTCATTTGAACGGAATCGTGAATCTACTTAATTAAATTATCAAAATTATATTACAATAATAAGAATTGCATGCGAACTATAGTGTTAGTAACAAGATCCGTTATACCAAATACTTTATAATTAGCGAACCGTTTCAACAATAAGTGACCGTCGACTAATCATAATAAAACTTGTAACATTAAACAAAAATAATCAGTTTACGTTTCAAGGAATTTTATTTAGTTTAAAGTTTCATTTATTAAAAGATATTTCTAATTTTATTATACAGTACTCAACGGTGTTGACACAATATACACACATTGATTACTAATAAGTTATAGAGTACTAGCCTCTGTCTGTGACTTCGTTCGCGTGGAATACGATTGGGTTAACGCTAACATGCAGCGAAAGCTCTCGACAGGAAAAAAAACCCCGATTTTTAAACATTCTTTATTGGTGCTCCGCTCCTATTGGTTTTAACGTGATGATATATAACCTATAACCATTCTATATTACGTTAAAATAATTTTTAAAATCGGATTCGTAGGTCCTGAGATTACCCCTACAAGTCACAAACTCACAAACTTTACCTCTTTATAATATTACTATAGATTGGATACATTTACAAAAAAATAAAAACGGGTATGAATAGTATAGGAATTAATCTTATGGAGATTATATACTCAGTTATTTGGAAAAAAAATTAAGGTTAAACCATTATCAAAAAGATATTGTGGTCTTGATATTTTTATTTTATTTATATAAATATTTGCCCTCCAAGATAATCGGCACACGGCGACTTCCATTCACTTAATTACTATCTACTTCTATTACGTCTTATGAATATGAAGCATTCTAAGAACATCCTTCATGTAGAACTGACTGCTCGTGTAATAAAAAAAAAGAAGTTACCACAACTTACTGGTATTCAAAAGCTTGTAACAGGTTTCAACGGGTTCATGGCCGTTTGTAAAAAACGGGTTTAAAAGAGGATTCAAAAATTATCTTATTTCACAGACAGACAGCCTTAGAGATGAAGTACATTTACGTCTTGTGTCTGGTTGTTTTGGCGAGTGTTTCCGCTAAGGAGACATATACAACAGAGAACGATAACTTAGACATTGAGGCTCTTGTTAAGAACTTGCCGGCTATGGAAGAGTTTGTTGGATGCTTCCTTGATACTGTTGAGTGTAACCCTGTGGCTGCAGACTTTAAAAGTAAGTAGTTTATCAATTATTATATTCAGAGAGAGGTGATTACATTTGGCTATTACGTATATAAAATTAGACTTTGGTGGTATTATTACAAAAAAATTAAGTGCGTATTAAATACTTGCTTTAAAAAAAGGTTTCGTACTAAATACACCGCGCTCGCCCGAGACAAGTTCGCGTTATCCTTTTTTGGCTAGTTTAACCTAACCTAACCAAAGCGAGACATAAGAGCAAGATGGCGAACATTCAGTGAACGCGGTGAATTTAAAACGTAACCTTTTTAAAGCAAGTATTTAACTTTTATGTAATAACACCGTGGTGATTTCATTAAAAAAGTATACGTTGTCCGTGGTTTAGTGATATTCCTTGATAGTTTTCGGCAATGATAACCAAAATCTTTGTGAATTTCTACATGGCTTGCTGTTCTCGCTTTTCTTCGTAAGTGTTTAGTACAGATCGTGCAAATAGCTACATGTATATAGTTTATTTCATTTAATGGATCCTTGTTGTCATATCTACATAGTATGAAAATACAGTTCTTTTGTGATCCAGTCATGTTAAAACTACTGAACTTATGGGGATAGAACTACTGCCATTCGATGTGGAATAATTCGCAAATGGTAATAGGTATATTTGTGCGATTCCATTAAATCTTTGCCATTTTGTTAATGTTTAATCATGTGGGTGAGAACCAGCTAGTAAATAAATACATCAATGAATAAAAATAGATCAGATAAATCACTGGTGTAATTTGATTCCATGCGTCTAGTTTTGATTTGTCAACTAAATTGGAATCGGAAAAAAGAGGTTAAAAATATTGGTATATTTATCAACGTAATTTTATGTTGCTTTTGTAACTGGATCAATTACTCTGACCGAGTTTGCATGACCGAGGTTAAAAGTGTTAGTCTACAAACGTAAACCAAGGAACCAGTCTGATGAACCAGATGATACCCATAGAAGGCAAGTTGTTATGTACACTCCATGTTTGAATGCTCAACGGTTTTAAATAATCTACGCATTAAATAAATTGTCATTACATAGTACAAAACAAAATCTCCTGCCGCGTCTGTCTGTATGTTCGCGATATACTCAAAAACTACTAACCGGATTTTCATGCGGTTTTCACCAATAGATAAAGTGATTTGTGAGGAAGGTTTGGAGATATAATCTGTCAAGGTTCTTTTTTATTAGGGCGGGGTATTCACCGCCGGTCCAACTAGTATTAGCTATATCCGTGGATCTACACGCGTTTGTTATTATTTGTAGCTATTATTACACCAGTGGGTAAATTAAACGCCATTTGCGCTAGAAGAAATTTATTTTATACTCCTATAGACAAAAGGCACATAAACTTACTCTAATATTTACTCCTAGCATGTGCTGTTCGCTCAACGAATTCTTCATTTTTATTCTGTCTATTCTCTTCGGTGCTGAGAATAAAACTCTACTCTGACGCATTGCCGCACGATTTATATATCTTTCATACAGGAGGATGGAAAACTGGCAGGCTGACGTCATTGTTCGAACTATTTTACAACGTTTGAGACGTGCTATTTTTAGAACCTCGTTGTGTTTCGTTGCAGCGGTCGATGAGTCATTTGTTTACTTCTAACGAATTCGCAGGCATTGCGTAACACTGTTATTATATTATGTTAACATTACAAAACATATAATTGTGTAAATATTACTAATGTTCTAGTATTTATACAGACAAATGTTTATGACAGTCTGTTGAAAACGGTGCAGTGTCACTCAGTAGCCAGTTAACATAGACAGTATTACCTCCAAGAAAAACACAGCATCCATTTGTACATGTATAGATTATGTAGATACATAACGGTAAAGAACTGTGCTAGTATATTATGATTTTGTCGAGATGTACTTGGTCATCTATTTAGTGTTTATTTCGCTATTCATGTTTATTAAAATTTGTTAATATTTTTCTAAGATTCGTTACTTGACCGTGATATGCAAATTATTGTATAAATTTAAAAACTTAACGTAGAATTAATATTTATAGACCAGTATGTGTGCATGTTGACTATATTGTGTTATCAACAAGTTCTTTTATTTAACTTACTGTTGACCTTATGTTGTATCTTTCTCTTGTATTTAGATAAGTAAGCAGAACGAATATTACATAATATTTTTTTATTTTGGTTTAATTAAGACATGCTCAACAATATGTACAATTTCACATTACCTTATGTATTCGTAAACTACTTCTTGAGGAAGTTAGGTGATGAATACAGTGTTCAGGGCGTTCTTTTGAAAGTTATGAGCGAGGTTGTTGTTACTAAATTAGAATAATAATTCTATATTAATTAATATTCTAAAACTGGAGGGTTTGTTTGTTTGTTTGGTTTATAGCGCTAATCTCAGGTACTACTGGTCCGATTTGAAAAATTATTTCAGTGTCAACATTTATAGACGGAGGCTATAGGTTATATATTATTACCCTAAGACCAATAGAAGCGGAGCACCAATGAAGAATGTTTCAAAATCGGGGTGTTTTTTATTTTGAGAGCTTCCGTTGCGTGTTAGCGTTAGCCCAAAGTAATTATTCCACGCGGACGAAGTCCCGACCAGGAGTATTAAATAAGTAAGGTCATTTTCAGAAACTCTCCTGGCTGCCTGCTGATCTAAATTTGAAAATCTGTTTTGTAACTCATTAGGCTTAGCGTCACAACATCATTTGACATTGTGAACTGGGTATAAGTAGCTTATCTATCTAATACCTTTAAACGAGCAATTCTTATGTGTTGTGTATTTTTATAGTTGTATATATTCAGGATCTCGGAAACGGTGTCATCTATTTCCGTGAAACTTAGTATGGAGGTAGTTTCGCGGACGATAAATCGATCTAGCTAGATTTTATTCATAGAAAACTTTTTTAACTGAGTTTTCAGGCAAATAAAAAAATATAGCTAGAATAAAAGGTAAATTTCGCCGCCGTTAACAAAACAAAAATAGCTTAGATGGAATTCGACTGCTTTGAAAATCAGCCTAACCCCAGTTCGAAATCGAGTGATAGCAATAGAAATATCATTTTTAATATATGTTTTTTTTTAATGCTAATTTTGTGAGGCAAACTTAACAGTTTTTTTTAATTTAAAAATGTTTTTTAAAGAACCGAGCTAAGCTCGGTCGCCCAAGTACTTGAGAATTGTAAGAGAAAAAACACTAAAATCCTAGTAAGAGGACACTATTTAGTAACAGATTTTCATCTCGAGAGTTATTCATTATCAGTGAGATATATTACGGAAAAAGTTTTAGATATTTTTTTCAGATTTCGTTATAAAAAAAATTAGGTCCAACTTTGACGTGCTCCATATTTGAAGAGTTATCACTGAACCATATACTGTTATAAATTCAGCGTCTAAGATAGTTTCTACTTAACAGTCGATTCCGTAAACATATCGTAAGTTAATTTCGCTTCCTTTAAAAATAGAAAGTCATTGTTTAATTATGTTTTTGCAGAAGATATTGCGGAGGCCGTGGCTCAATTATGCGAAAAATGCACCGACCCTCAGAAACATATTTTCAACCGATTCCTTGAAGCTCTTAAAGAAAAATTACCCGCAGAATATGAAGCATTTAAGAAAAAATACGACGCTGACGGAAAACATTTCCCCGCTCTGGAAGCTGCTATTGCCAATTTTTAATCTTACATAATAAACGATCTCATTCCTTTTTTATGTTTCTTTAATTTAAAACTATGTATATATTGGAATTACATTCAAAATTATTGATAATAAAAGTTAATAAACCCGAAAACGTATAGGATTTCTGCTATAAATTTATGTAATAAATAAATGCTCATATTATTTTTTGTTTTGTCTTCCTTATTTACAATAAAATATATTTTTATAATCCTTGATTACTGTGTCTACGTATATTAAAAACGTAACAATAATATATTTAAAAGTTCTTGATAAAATCTATGCAGAACCAATAATATTAGAAATATTTCTGATATCATTGTGCAGAACATCTAAAACATTAAAAATAACATGGCACAATATCAATACTTACATATTGTAAAACACAGTCTTCTGCAACGTCTGTCTGCCTATCTGTTCGTGATCAATTATTATAAAACAAAGTCTTTCGACACGTCTATCCGGCTTTTCGTGATAAACTTAAAAAGTACTCAACGGATTTTCATAAGGTTTACATATGTAATTTGTCAAGATGTTTTTTATTATCTGGGTAGGACAACGTCTACCGGGCTTGTTAGTTAACTATAATTTGCATTATATTCTGTAATGGCATAAAGAAATATCAAGAGTGTCATCAATTATAGAAATTATATCATGGCCCGAATGTCATTTACTATTTATAAATTTAATATCATCACGCGATACAATTGCGTTTGTTTGTGATTGAGCCATCTTAGTTACGTACAGGTCGCTTAGTTTAATAAAAAAAAACACCAGATTAGGCCCCCCTCGGCAGCGGCTCAAGCCTAGGTCCGTTCCCTCGGCGTGGAGCCCTCGATTGCGCTGCTCGCGCGATACAGTAACATAAAATCTTACATCACTGCAACAACATTACACATATCACCCCCACACACGTGCACACATAGTACGTACACGCTTACACATGAATGTGGAAGGGTTTTGTTTCTTTCCCTTATCGAACTGAAATAGTTTAGAAAATTATCTGCTACGAAATATATATATGAGTTGTTGAAGTATGTGTGCTTGGTACACATTTATGTTTCAACAGCTCATATATGTATGAATAGTTAGCTTAGGACAGCTCAGATAGTTCGCGAATTGCACATATCAGGCAACAGCCCAATCCGAGGTGTGCCGTGCACCCTTGAGCTAGTTGTCAAATAAAATCAGCTGAGTGCCCTAAGCGCTCGCTTTAGTAGTCCTGTGAAGCTGTTAAGACCTTGCTGGGTCAATAGCGTAGTCATTTCGAGAAAAAAAGGAAAAATAATTCAAGATTAATATTATGACTAAAAAAGAAATAAATAACACTTCTTTAAGGCATATGAAGTAAAAAATATAATTACTAGACAAAAACGAACAATATAAGAAAAAGTATCATACACCTATAAAAACTAACCCGTTAATTAATTTTGATCTTTATGTACCATCTATATGAAAGGTTGCAAACGAATAAATCATTTCATAGAAGATTAGTGTTGTTAACGTTGTGTTGGTATCAATGTCCAAAATAAATGTTATTCGTCGAAAATCATAAAGTACTCTGATAGAAAATAAACGTTAAAGAGAAACGTACTACTTAGCATTCCATGGATTCACCGTACGGGTACCGGGTCTATCGCGTGGCAACGAGAGAAGCTTCGAGTAGTTCCTGAGATTTGTGACACGAGTGTAGGTTTAAGGGGCCCCTTTCGAATGTACATTAACACTCACATTAACCATTTGTGCTTCTCTCCCTGCCTATCCCAATCTGGCATCAACCTGCTAGTGCAGCTTTAGAGGCTCGTTCTTCGCAAGCTGGTTGCCGTAATTTAGTTCTTTTTTCTACTTTGCCAACTAGTCCTTAATAATGAAGTTTATTTCTGATATTATTATTATAAGTGGCTAATTATTACAAATGGTGGTTCCTTTGCTAAAACTTTCTGTTGACCTTTTGTGACATATTTCGTGTTGTAATTTGTTGATAACTTCACTTGTACTCAATATTGAGACTATATTACGCAAAATCGCACAATATTACACAATATCGAATCAAATAATGCAAAACCACGAAATAAGACCAAGGATTTAAATTACACGTTTATTTACTGAAAACATTGTTAAGTTTAACAACTAGCTGACAGTCACCAGCTTAAAAATAGTTTAAATGATAACAATAGTTGTTCACAACTACAACGATCTTTGTCATAATCAATAAAATGTACAAAATCTGGAAAAAGGAACGAACGAAGAGTCTGGAGAAGAAAATTGAGCTGTCACGGACGCCTGGCAGATGTGAAACGTCGAAATCGCTTTGTATAAGATATATGCATAAGAGAATAGATTACTAGATCAGCTATGCATAATGAAAAGATAAAGCATTACAAGTTTATTCCATAAAATAATGACTGTTTATTTATTTTATTACATAAATATTCATTTTCATTAAATACAAAAATTTTACTAGGCGCAGACGCGGTGTGTGCGGCATTTATCAAAGAGTGCTAGGTCGTCGGCGTGCTCCGCGTAACACTAGTAGAACGAGTGGTAGACAAAACAATTTGAATATTATTCTTATAAAAATAGGGTTGTAACTGTTTTTGAGAATTTTTTTAATCGTGCAAAGTTTATGTTTTGATTTCTCACGCCAACAATCAGTTTTATCCTCCAATGTTTTACGTCAAAAAACTCACCTACTTCGCTATTCATTTGTTAAACTTTTAATTAAAAATCTAAATGGCAACGGTAAGATAATGTAATCCAAAAACTAAGTGAAAACCCGTATTGAATGATCTTAGTGCTACCTACGCCCATATGGTCAGTAATTTTGACATCACTGAGTCTCCAAGGAACTGTATCTTCATCATATAACGTCACATGATTGATTTACTTACCTTTATGCTTCACAAGGACAGTGAAATAGATACAGGAATAACATAAGAACTTCCTACCAAACTGTAGCCTTTCTAATTCCCCTTGATTCAGAATCATATGGAAATTTGTCACACTTTTTTTATGTATCATTTGGATGACAAATTATATCTCTACACACATACACACACTTGCAACATACATACATTCCAGACGTAGTTAATGTATGATTTTAATAAGGAATATGAACATAAATAAGAATATGAACATTTTAGGTAATCACGATCAATAATTTAATACTAGCTGTTCCCGTGACTTAATTCACGTGGAACTTACTTTGTGTTAACGCTAATAAGCAGCGGAAGCTCTCAAAAAGAAAAAACACGATTTTGAAACATAATTCATTGGTGCTCCACTTCTATTGACCTTAGCGTGATGATATCTAGCCTATTACCTATAGCCTATAGCCTTCCTCGATAAATGAGCTATCTAACGCTGAAATAATTTTTCAAATCGGACCAGTAGTTCCTGGGATTCGCGGATTCAAACATGCAAACAAAAATATTAGTATAGATAAATCAAACGAACACACAATAATTATAGGTGCTATTTAATTAGACAATTTAGGTGCATCTGTTATATGCGTTATGGAAGGTTTCGGACTTTAATAAGCCACTTCGGTTTTTTGTTGATCTTCTTCCTTGTAAATATTATTTTTGACTGAAGGTCAAATAGTGCGAACGTTTTAAATACAAGCATTTAAAACAGTCAACATCATTTGTTATATGTCTATTATAAGAAGATTTCATTAGAGCTCAGTTTGTTTCATCGCAGAATTGGCATTTTATTATGTACCGTGTTCGTTGTAAAATAAATATGTCCGTTTTGTTCATATATTTTTTAATATTTGAAATAGTTTTTGCACAAAAACATTACGATTCGAGATATGATTACTACGATACGGACAATTTAATACAAAATACGCGACTATTAAAAAAATATCTGGATTGTTTTTTGAGTAAGGGACCTTGTACACCAATAGGAAGACTTTTTAAGCGTAAGTACATAATATATTAACATTTTTTTGGTTACAATTGAAACGTGGATTTTAAATGTTTTGTTAAATTAGTGAAACCAAAATATACCTATAAAATAAATATAGCCATAAATAAAATTTCTTTGTTTAAGTTAGCTAAGAATATGATAATTTTTGTCTTAAATCCTTTTTTTGGTGCGTGGACTAATTTTTTTTTTTTTTAATTAAAATGTCATCCATCTTTTTATGGTTTTTATTAGAGTATTCATAAGCTGTGTATGTAAATGTAAGATGCTTTTATCATTATATATAAGTAAGTTAGTGTTTATAAATTTTGTAATATCTTTATTTTTGTGTCTAACTAGCTGTGACTACGATTTCATCCGCGTGAAACCGTATGGTAAAAACAGTGTTTAATGAAGTCATATGCATGCATTAAGTCTATTTATGGTACTTATCTACTTTTCTTTCGTACTTACTCCGCGTCGTCATTAAAATTACAATATTTTTTGTTAGAGTGGACCGGTTTTAATGAGACAAAGACTAAGTTATTCTCGAAGATATGTTTTATGATTTCCTTGTGGTTTTATTGTGAACTCAGTACTTTAACAGTGATGCGTGTTCATACAAACTGACAAACAGACAGACAGACATTTCTATAAGTAATTGAAATGTATTTTATTACTTACTCCTAGACACAACAATTTTTTTCATGAAAATCGAAAAAATACAGACACATGAGATTTACATTTTTATTATATGTATCTTATACAATATAATTTGTACTGTGACTTATCTATACCGATATTCTAACGCTGGAGAGTTTCTTTGCCTGCTTGGTTGAACTCTTTTATCTCAGGAATTACTGGTCCGAAAATTATTTCAGTGTTAGCTAATTTATCGAGGAATCGAGGCTATATATTATCACGTTATGTGTATTAGGAGCGGAGCAGTAATGAAGAATGTTAAAAAAACGGGATGTTTTTGTGAAGTCTACCGTTGCGTCTTAGTGTTAGCACAAAGTACATTTCATGCGCACGAAGTCGCGGGCAGAAGTCAGTTCTCTATACATGTATATTTTTTATTGAAGAGTTTCATAAAATAAGTAAATGATATTGTAATTTTACATTCAAGTTTACATATCTTCTTCAATTGAAATTAGTTTAATTTTCAATCTTTTCAAATGTACTCTGAATTATCTTAATTGTTTAGTATCTAAAACAAAAACGTAATGTTATAGCATATTTGCTATAAACGTTTGTTTATAGCAAATATATACTACTAGGACGTGAAGATAGATTTTTAGTAACTATTATTGGACCTAACTATTTTCTTTTGAATAAACATTTCGTCTCTCTCTCTTTTCGAAATCTATAAAAATATAAATACATTTTACAAAGTACATTTGTAGGCTTTATACATTCTTTTTTACTAAGAGCTATGAAAACATGTTGATTTTTTTTAATAGATCGGTTTAGTCTTGCCCGAGAAAAAAAATGGTTTTTATTATGCAAATTTCTTTCTCAACAATCCAATAATGTTATAGATTGAACTATGATAATTGTAGCAGTTTATTAATACCTACATACTCTGCAAGAATAATATATATATTTTCATTATATATTAGGATATATAGACTATCTATCTTCTGTCGTCGATCAGTATAAAATCTAGCATATTACAACTGAGCTACGGCTACATGACGTTTGTATGCGTAATTATCAACCATATATGAAATGTCGTTAAAGTTGAAAAACATATGTAAACGAAATTGTACCTAATATGTAACAGGTTTTAGGTTTATTATTTAAAACTAGATACTAATTGGGTATAAAAATCCCTAGATAGTTTGGATTCACAATTGGAAACGAAAAATGCAATCGGGTTTATGACGATCTTTCGTATTAAAAAAGCAATTGAAACCTGTAATAATCGGTTTGTTGCATCGCGTATTTTATAAAGCTACTAGCCCCTGCCCGCGACTTCGTTCGCGTGGAATAGATACACTAACACTAACACGCAGCAGTTCTCAAAAGGGAAAAACATCCCGATTTTGAAACGTTTTTCATCTGTGCTCCGGTCTTATTGGTCTTAGCGTGATGATAGCCTATAACCATTCTCGATGAATGAGATATATAGCACTGAAAGAATTATTTAAATCTAACCAGTAGTTCTTGAGATTACCCCCTACAACGTCACAAACTCACAAACTTTACCTCTTTATAATATTAGTATAGATTGTTTAAATTGGTCAAAGCATAACGATAAGTATCAAGGATATTTGAGAAGATGCTGCTGTTTAAAAACCAAGTACGTTACATAAACTAAATTAACATGAAGATGATGCATGACGTCATATTTTTATTTAAGTTTAAGCAATCTTTTAGGTTATTACTGCCATTGTGAAATAGCTAATAATATTAGAAATCTTGTGATCATTTCAATATACTAACAAGATGGTGCCCCCTTGGCTAGAACTTTCCAGTAAGTTTTGCGGCATCTCCGAATTCACACTCCATAGTATTATTTTAATTACTTCACTTGTGCGTAGCTTGTCGGTTAGCTAGGTGAATAGCGTAGTTAGTTGGAAAAAAAAAAAAACCATTTGTGCACAATAACCGAAAAATGCCCTCAAACAAATTGTCAACTTATATATTATGAATTAAACATTATGAATAAAATGTAATAGCCACTATATGACAGATTAAGATCCTGTCAAAAACACAAACGCCAAACACTCGATTTATCGACAAGCTTCGATAAAAAAGTTGACATTTCTTGACTTTAGTTAGTTCACTGGATCATTTATATGATGGTACAATCTATATAGCATCATAACGCTCACTCTAAATAACGACAACAATATGCCATAATTAAGTATTAAGCAGTACTTTTTAAATTACCAAAATTAGTAAGAACTGGAGCTGTGTACGTCTGTGTTGTTTGTTGTTTTACTGTCTAGCACATATTTACTTCAAAGGATTTTGAAAATTGTAAGAATATATGACAAAAAAAAATATTACACGTATTCAATACGTATTTAACTTTTTTGTAATAACACCGCACGTGTTTACCTCAGTCACTAGGCTTCGTTAAGTCGTTTACGTTATCATAATTTTTGTTTGCTCACAAACTTTTAAAATGTTAACATTGCTGGTAAAAAAAACTAGTATTATATCGATGAAAAAGTTTTATTGATACGCTCAGTAGAGCCGGGACAAAAGATAAGTGATCTTGGAAAATGCTTTGGATTTAGTCGTTCTACCGCGTCTACAATATGGATGAACAAGGAAACAATCCTGCAAGGAGAGAAGGATGGAAAATCTGCTACCAGCTAGGAAATTAAAGATGACTAAATACAAAGACTCGTATCAAGCCTTGCTATCATGGTTTTATAAACAGCGTCCAAACGATATGCCTATTTCTGGACTAATCTTGAAAGCTAAGGAAAAAAAGTTTTGTGCAATACTAGGTTTAACCTCTTTCAAAGCATCAGAGCAGCCTCGGTAAGTTTAAGGAACAATAACATATCGTAAAATTAACGAAGCTCGAAGTGTTGATACAAGCGTTACCGACGACTGGATTCATAGTGTGGCCCTAAATGAAACAAAAGTAAGCTTCAAGTGACATTTTTAATGGTAATGAAGCCGGAATATTTGTAAATACATATTAGAATAGTCAAATAATATCAATTTTATTTTCACGTCTATATAACGCCTTTTTATTCTCGAACTGACTACGATATTGACCTAGCAAGGTCTTAACAGCTTCACCGGACTACCTATATAACGCCAAAAATGTACAGACCCCTAAGTATCGTTCTATAGAGTTTACACTGTATTTTTGTCCAAACACAGTCAACAAGCGTTTGCTTGTAATATACTTATACATATTGTAATAGTTGCATTTGACTACTCTTCCGTAGGTTGTTATGTAATAATTTGTTTCATTTATTCATAGAAAACGCTATCTCCAAGAAACTTAGAACATACGTCTAAACAGGAGACTATTGCTGTCGCATTTTACCTGAACTATAAACAGAGTGCGTGCGAAAAAGACAGCTATAGTTTGGATTAACTATATTACATAATATTTAGTCCGCTGAGCTGTGTACTGTGGTCTGTCAGGCCAATATCGTAGTTAGATAAAAAAAAAACCTTATAATTAAGAATTTAGCTGTGTTCTTTTGTTTTTTTTTTATAGCTTATTAGGTTCATCAAATGTTTTTACTAAACCTCTGAAAACGATATAATTGGACGATTTTAGTATTTTTAAAAGACTCCTAATTTATGTGGAAAAAATCAAAATATATGGGCATGCTGGTAACAGGTATAGTAGACTGCATGGTGTGAAATATATACTATAGTTCTATTATCCAGTGATAAAACACAGGAATACGTCTCTATGAAATAAACAAACACTCGTATTTTCTTTTAATTTGCCCAATGTAGTAGATTCCCACGATCAGTAATGCACATTTTATTTCAAAATAAGGCCTTAGACCAGTGTTTCTCAACGTGGCGCCCACGCCCTACAGAGGAGCAATTTGATAGTAAAGGGGGCAATTTAAAAATTGACTCCACACGTCTTTAACCCTTTCGCGTTGGATATTTAAATGCAATGCTAGATATCGGTGACAAATTTAACATAAAAAAAAAATCTGTATATAATTATCAGATATATTTTTTTTTTACGTTAAATATCAACTGGGTAATTAGAGTCGTCAAATCAAATAAGTTTTTCATTATATTTTAACAACAATTTCATAGTGATTTCTTCCTAAAACTTTTCATTTATATTTCTTGAGGAAACAAAACAATTTTTAAAGGTTAAAAATGGGGGAGGTACATAACATTTTTAGAAATGGTCTAAAATGTTGGGATACACTGCCTTAGACGTTAAAAAGAAGTGTATATCATAGTGAAATAATAATAATAATACAATTAAAAACAAATAAATATATTAATAAAATAAACCTACGTCAATGAACAATTAAGTTAATTGGCTAAGTATTTGAGATACCTATAATTAAATTGTATATTCTCAGCTCTTGTTATAAGACAAAACAACAAAAACATTTAAACAACATCAGTAATTTGTTGCATTTAGTTTCAAAGTTATTATAACCAACGCAAAAACCTAATGACCTTGCCGGTTGACCTCCTAATAATAAAAATGCAGACGTGTACAGTCGCCCACAAAATTTATTACATTGTGCATTAGTAGAATAAAGAGAGCACAAAATAATAATACTTCTAACGGAGAAAGAGAGATAGCAGAATAAAACGAGTGAAAGGTCTTAGTGTATTATGTCATTTACGAATAACAATATTAATGTTTATATTTCGCTGTTGATTGTACAACATGGACAGATTTTAGAATAAAGCAAATCGTTTTAGTCAAAAGCAAATAATAGCTCGTCTTGTTTTCGAAATAAACAGCGTACACTAACCCTGTGCATTTCAATACATATATTTTTTAATATGTCATTTTGTGAGTTTATCCTTATTCTTCAATGCCGTTTAATCACTGACCACAAAATTAGCACACCTTAGTGTTTTTAATGGAGAAGGTTTTAGATTATTCATTTCATTTAGCAGTAGGGCGCAGCACATTAACTTCTATACAGTACAACTAATCATCACGAAAATAGGCGTAGATATTTGAACTTATTTCACGCTATTTATTTTATTGTAAGATAACTATTTATTATAAGAAAAAGTAATTACAATAAATAATAGTAGGTACAAACAGTACAAACGCGAGCGAATCCCAGAAGTATTGGTAATCCAAGATTTAATAATGACTCTCATAAATGAGTATGGAGTAATTGGTGAAATTGAATATTAAAATATATTTTTTTAAGTATAATTTCTTTATGCGGCACTAGGACTTAACTGGAAATGAGATAGAGAAAAATACTCTAATTAGTTTTACTTCATTCGCGTGTGACGGTTACACGCACTTATTTCTAACTGTGGAAACTAACTCCACTTTACTTTAAGATTTTTAGTGTCAAGTTGGTACATGTTTTGTATTATAGCGTCTATAGTCTTCTTATCAATTGAGTTATCTAATAAAAAGTTGGGGCCCTAGTAAAAACTTTCTAAGGATTTTGGGATATCTAAAAATTCATCCCCTATATAATATCCCAGTAACATCACCTAAGTATAATACCTAAACTATGTTAAGCAAAATACTACCATAATAAAATGATACAAATAATGATATTTGTAATCTCACTAATGCAAAACTAAAGCAGGGTAATTTTTGTTAGGTTAGGTTAGTTAAACAACGATCTGAGAATATTGAAAGAGTCAGTGCCGTAGTTTCAACATGTAAATACAAAAAATTACTAAACATTCTTCATCTTCTAACTAAAAGTCCATATTAATTGCCAACAATTGTAGTTGCTTATTCTATCGATATCCATTAGGGTTTGATTGAGTATGTCAAAGTGATTAACGAAATTAAAATAAGTTTGGTTGCTTTGATTCAGCTTAAAATTTGTTTGTAGTGATTCTTGGGATGATCTCAAACAGAAAATTACTTTTCGGTGACGGTCAATCTATTAGAAGGCTGAAAAAAAATACCTATCAAATAAAAACCCGTGAATTTTATTTTCGTTACGCTAGCAATCTTATACGCACACAGATGCATATCTATAGTATTGCTTTCAGGTTAACAAACACACATTGGTAAATTGAGATTTCACGTAAGTTCCCAAGCGTTTTCTAAAAACTGCGCAAATATAAAAAATAACGCAACTTTTATTGTCTAACTAAACGTGAATACGACAATAATATCAAAAGATCATTAAATACAGGTGATTAATTTATTTGCATCTTAAAAAATAATGTGGAAAAGTTTACGGTAGGCACATAATTCATTCAAATCTGGTTTTACCCACAATGCATTCTTTTCTATGCAGTAATTATTTAGAATTTCTAATTTTGTGAAAATATTAATAGTTTTGCATTTTCTTAATTGAATATGTATATTCTTCAAGTTTGTTTTTTTCAACTCCAATTCTTATAGTCTATCAATTTCAGAGTGATTAACACATTAAAAAAGATGTGACCAAAATCGGTTGAGTATTAATAATATTGTAATTTTTTTTGAAAATATTTTGCACAGAATTTTTATTCTTTACCAATTTCGAAAATATATATACTGCACGTCTATAAAACTATATTAAAATCAGTTGAAATTGTATAATATTTATATTTTTGGATTCCTTTTTTACTGCTTTAAAAAGTAACATTTATAACTGTTATCCTCAAATAATATTGTAAAGGAATGACTTCCTGTGTACAAATTTTCGTCAAAATAGAATATTTTTTTTTTACAAAATCCAAAATATCAGATAATTTTTGTAGGTTGTCAGTTTCTCTTAGTGACAGACAATTCCCATGCACCGAATTCCAAGTAAAATTTAATCAAGCTGTTTTGAGTTAAATTCGAACACATGCATACATTTATTTTACGAAATAATTAGTTCTTGCTTCTAATATCACAAAAATACAATACAAAAGTGAAGCACAGATTTTTTAATGTAATTTATAAATTCGCTGAGCGGTTAATAAAATAAATATTGAAACATAACCTTGCTTTGTCAAATACAATTTTTTAATTTCTGATTTGTTTTTTATTGATTTTTATAAAGTCAGGAGACAACAAATTGTATATCATAGAATATCAGGAACGGCGGACGTTGTCCCGCCCTGATAATAAAAAAAAACTTGAAATTAGACATATGCTGTCGCTGAATAATTTGTAGGCATTATCATACTCTACAACTTATCTCTAGAACTCGATCGTATGTTACTTATCGCAAAGGAAGCGTTCGTAAATAAAGTAAATTTTCAAAAAAAAAGAATTAACCGACTTCAATATTAATCAGAGGCATAAAAATAAGGCACTGAAAACCGGAAAATAAATAGTTTATCAAATTAACCAAATTTAATGAAACATATGAATATGTGTGCTACCAAGAGATGTATTGGAAATCGGTGCCAACCGAAAATCATATCATCTACATCTAGGTACAAAGGCACCGACTTCCAATGCATCTCTTGGTAGCACACATATTCATATGTTTCATTAAATTTGGTTAATTTGATAAACTATTTATTTTCCGGTTTTCAGTGCCTTATTTTTATGCCTCTGATTAATATTGAAGTCGGTTAATTCTTTTTTTTGAAAATTTACTTTATTTTTCCATTTTTAGTGTACATAATTTTTTTTTCTATAACATGTGGGTCACCTGATGGTAAGTGATCACCGTCGCCCATGGATACCTGCAACACGAGAGGAATCACAGATGCGTTGCCGGCGCTTAAGAACGGAGTAGACTTGTTTCTTGAAAGTTGTGTTATTTTGTCAGGGATTCCATAATCAGAACCTAACCAAACTCTCATCAAACTACCCTTGAAGAACACCCTTTACAATAAAAAAGGAATCATCGAAATTGTTTGGCATGATATTGAGTTATTCGTCTATTTGTCGTATACACACCAAATGCAAATTTAACACTTATACGGTTTTGCACAGGATGCCGTTGACAGAACTGGACAAAAAAAAAAATGGGACCACACGGGAAGCACTAGCTTTCAAATAAAAAAAGAATCTTCAAAATCGGTTCAGCCAGTCCAAAGTTATGAGGTAACAAACATAAAAAAAAAAAAAAAAAAAACACAGTCGAATTGATAACCTCCTCCTTTATTTGAAGTCGGTTAAAAACGTTTTCGTTCGACCGTTTTTTCTCTAACTTACTTTACAAATCCGACTACCATAAAATAGTCTTTCAATTTTTCGGGTTAATATATAGCCCATGACACTCAAAAATAACGTGGCTTTCTATTAGTAAAAGAATTTTTAAAATCGGTTTAGCAGATCCGGAGATTACCCTCTACAACATCACAAACTTTACCTCTTTTTAATATTATCATATACGAGTAGATTGAATTACTAGTAAACTGTATTCCAGGACAATGGAAATGTTTATAATGCGATACTCTGATATCGAATTATTCTTGTCTACAGTATTGTTTACATGATTAAAGATCCATAACGGTGGCACGTATACATAGAGAACGGTCCACAGCTTAAAAGTGTTCCACGTTCATTATTTCTTTCTTTTTAATTGTGACATAGTCCGGTGAAGCTGTTAAGACCTTGCTGGCTCAATAGTATACTCATGAATACTTTTAAATAGTATTCTTAGGGCCGCTCTATTTGTTGACGGATTTAAATGATGATATTGAATAATTGTAAATGCTATCTTCATGATTTTTTTTATTGATAATACATGTGAAACAATGTATTATAATGTGCTCGTAAACAATAACAATAAACGTTACGCGTATATGAAATATCAGGTTTTTATAAGTTTAGGCCTAAGGAACAATAGGACTGTCTTGACCCTAATGTTAAAAAATTGTCAAAACAAAAATAGCTCAGATGGAAATCGACTACTTCGAAAATCTGTCTAACCCCAATTCGAAGTTTAGATTTCGTACACGATCTTTAAAATTGGAAATCTTAACAAATGTAAAGATTAAATACTGTTACGTTAAATACGATAAAATACTGAATGTGTTAATATATAATACTAGCTGACGTGCACAACTTCGCTTGCACTAAATCGGTTATTACCGGTTCCAATTTTAATTCCAAAATCCTAAAAAACCTAGAACCTGATTGTAGCGACACTTACCGGGATCAATTGTGAATCCAAACTATCATAATAAACATATATAATGTATCACATTGCCATATAAATAAATGTATTATTGTAGGCATATGAGTACATAAGTGCCATTGCCGAATGTCACGAAATGAAAAAAAAAAATATTAAAAACAGCGTAAGCCATTTTAACTTAATGGGGCTAATTCGGTAGCTGAGTGGTAAAACAACTAATTATATTTAATTGAAATATGTTGAAATAATATTGAAATGTAGTATCAAATGTTCCAATAAGAACAAAAAACCCTGTCTTTCTCTAAAGTAAATAATTTCATTAATATATTTAAAAAAAAAACGTTTATATATGCATATATATATAGATTTTTTGGACTAGGAACACACTCGGGCGTCCCCAGAACCCTCTACTAAACTATTATCACAATGTGATTAATAGTTTTTGAATGCGTAGCGGACAAACATAAAAACATTGATTCTTGTATATAATGTACATGTATTTAATTTGTCATTTCAGAAATTATACCAGAAGTAATAATCACAGCTTGTGCTAAATGTACTCCGAGCCAAAAAATATTTGCAAGAAAAACCTTTAACGCCTTCAAGAGAAATTTCCCGGAATCCCTTGCTGAATTGAGGAATAGGATTGATCCTGATAATAAATATTATGATGCTTTTGAAAAAGTTATCACAAATGCATGAGTTCGTGTCTTTTATTTGTAAATCACATAGTTTTATGAGGTGAGTGGACAGTAGTTCTTGAAGAATATATGATACACACAATATCATCATCCGCCTATAAGAAACCTACTAAAAGGCCCTAGGCCTCTTCCCAAAGGATGGTATGAGCGTAATCACTACGCCAGATCACGCCGTATTGGCGATTTCAAACTGAGAAATCCACAAGTTTTTTCCCAAATATAGTAAGTACTACAATAACATTTCTCAGGTTCAAGCTCCCTCACTGTTTTCATTCACCGTCAGACTATACTATTACAATTTTAATCAGTAAATGTACGTGAATTCCGAAAAATTCGTTAGTACATGCCGGGGTTCGAACGTGCAAACATCGAAATAATACTCCACCGGTCAAACCAATAGGTCAATTCATTATTTGCAGATCTATGATTCCAGAATGTTATCTTTTTGAGTTATTTATATATAGTTTGGTTATTGTGCACAAGTAAAGTGGCTATAATACCATGTATAACACCATAGTACCATGTAATAATACCATGTAGTTTGTATCTTGACATGCCTTAAGAATTCCCTGTAATAAGAGGGCTACCATCTTGTTAAACCATTACATACTCGACAATGGCAGTAATGTTACGAGAAGATTAGTTGCCACAAACAAAATAAAATATATATTGTTCAAAAATCGAACAGCCTATTTGACGTTCTCCGTATTTTATTGTCATGTTCTTTGAACCAGTCTAGGCCAATGATATTATAATTTAAAGCTGTAGATACGTCACCTACATGATATTTTGACAAAACAAATAGCACGATAACGCACACATACGTAAAGTTATATTGTAACGCCACACTGTCTTAGATAAAATAAAGAAGTAAGATGATATATTCTTAATATCGGTAGTGAAAAAGAAATAGTTATATGTTGCTTAGATACGGACGGATTCACGGGCAGCCGTCAAAGATAGGCTAGCTGGCCAAGTTTTGACAAGGCGCTGTCGAAACGTTTATGACGTTTCAATAGCTTTTTAGTTATAATATCATTGGTCTAGGCCCTACATATTGATTACGAAGATAATTTTTCTTTGTGCATTTAAATTAGTCATCATTTTGTAAAGACATTCGAATGTAATATTCCTACTAAAAGTCATTTGCGATTTTGTCAGCGCTTGAATCTTTATAAAGGTGTATATAAGATATTTATTTAATGTAAAAAAACTGAAACGCAGTTTTATTTACTTTTTAACTGAATTGTTGAATATTAATTTATGTGGATTTAAGTTCAAAAATGATGAGATTTTCATACAAAATATCCTTCTTTACACTTTTTATGGCTTGAATTTTCCAAAACTCCTCCCGTAGATCTCACTTACGGTGTAAAAGAAATCTGACTGAAAATGTTGACAACCTTTTTATATTATTACGGATAAAGATCATATTTTGTGACTTATTTAGATACTGGTATTTACATTAATAAAAATTTATTCATTTTAAGATTTTTATGTAATAATTATACAGTATTTCGAAGATTACGTAACGAAAATTGCATTTTTTTTCAGGTTACATTCCATATGTACTAATTCATTGGATAATATATTGTTTTGGGATGTGTACACAAATAATATGAGCCAAAAAATAAAGAATTAGGAATTTTTAATATAGAAAAAAAATGAGAAGCAATGTTTTAGGAAGATACTTTTATGGTTCATTTTCCTTATTAATAAAAAAATATCATCAGAGTTGCTTAAGTTTCCTGGTAACTTGCAACAATCTATGATATGTGCAGATTATGGCTTGCGAGGTACATTTCACTAACTAAAGACGGGGGTACCACCTTCTATACCGGTGTTTTGAATTCTAGTTCATATTTATTTAACTAAAAGGTCTAAAGTTGAACAAATACTCTAGTCTGTGGTTGACCCATGTGCCAACGTTGGTAGTGGGTATATTGTCGTCGATATAAACCACTGTCGCTTTCAGCCACTGCTAGTTCTTTAGGTCGATTATAGAGCGAATAAAGGTGGGTGATTGAACCGTAATTAAATATAGTGATAAATGTTAAGTGAATTTATTGTTTAACCTGTTTTGTCATTATTAAAAATATGATTAGTAATAACTTAAACATTTATTCTAGGCAATTTATATCTAATTAAGAGTCTGTTGATGTATGCATCAAATGAAATGAGTCGTAACAAATTAATATAAATTCAAATCACGTCGTTTCTTTTGTTCAATGTCCCTGGAGACGACTCGTTAAAGAGATTCAACGTTTAATATCACACTTGAATGTTATTACTCCCTGGCTCACAGTGAACGTACAAAGGTGATTGATTTGTATATAAAACAAATTTATTTTTCAGAATTCATTATATAATCATGAGGGCGGTCATAATTTTGTCGTGTCTCGTTGCATACAGTTTTGCCGCAGAAAAATATAGTTCAAAATACGACAATTTTGATGTGGACACATTGATAGCCAACGATAGATTGTTGAAGGCATATATCAACTGTTTTCTAGACATAGGTCGTTGCACGCCTGAAGGATCTGACTTTAAAAGTAAGTTTAATATTAGTACATTTAATTAAAAAAATATCCTTAAGAAAAATATTATATGCTAGTTTTATCAAATGTGACAAAATAGCTATTTTTTTGGTAGTGAAGGGCAAGGGATAACCATTTTAGGTCCATAATATTTATAATCATAGTGTAGTTGTTAAATATTACAAGTTATATACATTTTTTACATAAGAATTAGTTCTATAAATTTTATAGTACTCATATAAATCATTAATTTATTTACACGAATTACATTTTTTACTCTATTAACAAATGCAAGTGTTTATCTTTATAGAAACTTTATAGTGTTTGTTCAATATAGAGTTACATTGTTTATACAATTTATTTTGTCGTAACCAAGAACATGCTAATTTTTACGGCCTATTTGAATAAATTTATTTAGCAAAGAGGTCGAGGTTGAGGCTTTGTTATCGAGTAAATCTTATGACGTTTGTTCAACCAATAAATACTTACAGACATATTTAAATATTTGTTTAACGTCTCAGAGTGCAACAAGGCTACATACTAATTTTTCCTGGTGGAATATAAATTTGCTTAAAGTAATCATATAATTCTTTATATTTCAAGATGAACCAGGTCCAATTTTAATTATTCATATAAGATTTTAAATTTTGTTAAGATTTTCAGTTTTAGACACCGTGTACGAAGTCTAAATTTTGTTGTTTATAAGAGTTTTAGTTTAATTTTTTATAATATCCAAATATTACGTCTATAACATTTAATGATCTTAAATCATTTTAAACTTATGTACGACTAAAACTGGATCATTTCGAAATATAACGACACAATTATTAATTTTGTAATAAACTTTCGAATTATAAACAAAATGTTTGGCAGTCCTAATATTATTCTACTAAATATCTATTTAAAATTTTCAGAAACTTTACCAGAGGCAATAGAGACAAACTGTGGAAAATGCACACAAAAACAAAAGGCCAACATCAGGAAAGTCATAAGGGCAATCCAAGCCAAACATCCAAAACAATGGGACGAGCTGGTGAAGAAAAATGATCCTACAGGCAAGCATCGTGCCAATTTCGATAAATTCATTCAAGGAAGCTAAGTTGCCACAATTTAAGTAGATTGAAATTTTGTTTAAATATTTCTTTTGGATTATCGTCTCAAAATTATTTTAATTTATAAATTTGATTTCTGATTCTTCAGTGTAATTTAGATCGTGTCGTCTTTTTTTAATGAGACATTTACCCATTTAATTCTGCTCTCTGAATGTTAGCTTTTTAAAAATTTTTTTTTAGTATTTCTATGAATTATTTTGTGATTTAATTTATTACGCTATAGAATAATAAAAAGGGAATGAACGAAGGGTATCAAATTTATTGTGTGTAATTGTTGAAATATCACTGATGTTGACTGATATATTGTAATAAAAATAATTAATTATTTATATTTTGTGTTTATTTTTAGATATTTATTTATCTAATCTTTATAGTACTTCATTACATAATTGTTTACATTAAATAACAGTACCTGGACAAGCAAGCCTAGCTTGATTCTTTAAAAGACATTTTTGGTGTCACTCCTATTCGAACTGGGGTTAGACAGATTTCGAAGCAGACGATTTACATCTGAGCTATTTCTGTTTTCACAGAGTTGGCGAAATTTAACTTTAGCTTCTATATTTTCTTCTAGCTATATTATTATTTCATTCCCTAAAATCTCAGCTTAAAAAAAATTAATGAAATATAGCTAGAGCGATTTATTGTCCTCGAAACCGCCTACATACAAAGTTTTACGGAAATCACTGACGCCGTTTCCGAGATCCTGAATATATAAAAATATACAAGAATGGCTCGTTTAAAGGTAATTTTAAATTATGTGGTCGGTAAAAAAGGTGGCCTTATTACTAAGAACAGTCTCTTCCAGATACCCTTTGGATGGATATGTTCTATAAAGTAGAATCTGAAGTGTTTAGGATGTGCAAAAAAACGACATATATTATTAGCATATCAACTGTAACATACAAAACATATCATAAACTAAAACTAATACATGGACAAGATAATATTAATAACTTGTGGGCTCGGTGGACCTTATACCACCCTGATAATAAAATAAAAAAAAACATTAACAAAATATATACCTAAACGTTCCTCACGAATCACATTTTCCATTGATGAAGACCGCATGCAAATCCGTTCAGTAGTTTTTGAGTTTATTGTGAAAAGACAGACAGACGTGGCAGAGGACTTTGTATACTATGGAGTGGTATATAAACATTAAACAAAACAAAGCGTAGCAATATATATATATACGTACTCGTAATGTTATATCGACATTTAGTACTTTTTGACCAAGAATATTAATTTATTGAATAAAGTGTAATAATATATTTACTTATTTACGTTAAAATAATTGGTATCAACGAGCAATTTATCCGGTTGCGTAGAATGTGGGTTATTGTGTCAAGCAGCCGGTATAGCCGAGCTACTTGCTTGCGCCACAACCTCGCTCAACACTGATGTAATAACTATCGTTTGTGAAATGCCGTCACATAATCTTCGACATCGTGCAATAATTCTGCATCATCGCGCTCAAAATATAAATTTACTGGTTATCAAATAGGTTTGTTAGTATTACCCCTAAATCATCAGACAAAATCTATATACAAAAAATTAACATTATTAAATAAAACGGTAGAGGACTGTTGAATGCATCACGCAAAAATTTATGTATACATTTTCATCAGTTGTTTATTTTTACTTTTTTTATATCATAGGAGGCAAACGAACAGGTGGCTCACCTGATGTGAAGTGATCACCAACGTCCATAGACACCAGCAACACCAGAGAAGTCGCAAGTGTGTTGCCAATCTGTGTTAGTATGGAAGGGTGAGTGAAAAGGTGGAAGGAAGGAAGGGAAAGTGGGGAGATGGTCTTCCGTCACTCTCGCTGACTGAACGAAACGCAACAATGCAAGCACTTGTACTTCACGTCGGTTTTCTATGTGAGAGTGGTACTACCTCGTGTGAACCGAACCATTCATGCTGAAATCAGTTTAGCTTCAGCGTGGATCTACTACTCTTACTCTTACTTCTCAGATACTTGGCTCTAATCTAAAAAAATATAATAGTGTCTTCATTTAATATACAGTTGTTAAAGCTTTAAGAAACTGCGTTTCTTATAATCACTACAAAAGACTAAAGAAGTTTGTGAGCAAAGTATATTTTGGATTCCGATTATTAATTTTAACTTTTTTTGTGTATTAAATGGATTGTTATAATTTATTTATTTATTACAATGGGTCTTTAACATGACAATATATTTTCAATTGAATTTAAATGCAGCCATATTTAGAGACAACCACGACATGCTCCAATAATAGATTAAATTTTAATAAAACTAAATATTATACGTATAAGATGCGTTGTGTATTACAACGCAGACGAAGTTGCGGGTATTAGCTAGATGTAATACTACTTCAGTCTATAAGAGACACACTGCAGAGCATAGACTTCTTCCCGAAGAAAAATGTAGCTATAATCATCACTCCAGCCCACGACATACGTTCGATTCTAAACTCCTAGAAATTAACGATTGTACGAGAATATTTTCCCAATTACGATGGCACTATAAGAACATTTATTTCTCATGTTAAGCTTTCCTCACAAATATTTTCCTTGACCTGCAGTCGATACTGTTACCAATTTAAATTAATAAATGTTTATGAATTAACTGGTAAAATTGAAAATCTTTGAATAAAAGCAAAACATGCCATAGTTCGAACCTACGGACATCGAATTGGGATTCCACCGGACAAACAACTCGGCCAACCCGAATATTTTGGGTTAAATATCTTGGATAATCATAAAAACATGATTTTCCGCTCACTCTTCATATTATACGGATAATCTCGAGGACTGTTATTGTTATAACTAATTGATATCAATAAAGATGACCAATTTTTTGCTATGATTTATTTAAATTTTGTCGTTATGCTCCACATAGTCACAATAATAATCATATTGAATCAAACAGCATTAAGTCGATATTTCTTTTAGTTGTAACCGGATATTTAGATATTCAATCAGTTGCTAAAACAAACGCTGCAAAGTCTTTTTCGTATTCGCCTTTGGGATCATACATTTTCTTGAACTCTACAAATTCCGAAGGTTTCTTCTCACTCAATGTTCTTACTGTTTTCTTTACAGCTTTTCTCTGAATCGGTGTACAATTTGCACAGGATGTTTGTATCACCTCCGGTAACAATTCTAAAAATGAAGTAACGCTCTGGTTATTTTTTTACATAAGTAACTATTTATGTCCAATTTTGTAGTTTATATTGTGTAGAATTTAAGCGCCATGTTAAGCGGGTTTTGGTATCAAAAGGCGTATTATAAAGTGGATCAGTATGTGAACGATAGTGATAGCTGGAATTGACTTATATCTGTGCATTCATTAAAGACGTTTCTGACATGTATGTAATATATTCTTAAAATTATATATATATTTGTTAAAAAGATAAATCAGATCGAATTTCTTGTTGGTTCTTCTCGAAACTGGGTTGTTTTACGAACCGATGGTAGTTTTGACGTTCATAAGTGCCTTCTTAGGGCTTAAATTGAATAAAGTGATTTTGATATAATTTTATAAGAATCATTTTAAATAGTATTCAGATTTACTTATGACGTTATTGTAACTATTTTTTCTGTATTTTAGACGTACTTGTGTAAAAACTTCTATTTAATTGCATATGCCATCTAAAAGTAATTTGGGTGGTATAATTAAATATTATCACATTTTTTTTTATTATAGTGATAATTACTTTAAGTCTAATGTAATGATTTCTTTGTTAATTAGTTTTGAGTTTCCAGAATTTCAAGTTGTAATTAGTACTTAATTTCAAAAAAGTATATTTTTTCCTGTTACAATTTAAAATATTCGGTACTTCTGTGGTGTCATACAATAGTTGTACCCGACACTTTGAATAATAAAAGTTAAGTTAAATATTAAGTATTTGATTTGTCATTCCGATCAAAAACAAACTACAAAAAATTTTTAAATGTCTTCTTATTCCAATTATTAGTTAGAACTCTCTTTTACCCTTTTTTATCTATATAGGGAAATCCTTTGCCCACCCTAGTCCGGCAGCTGAGGTATATCTGACTGACACCCACGGACTAAAAACCACATGACACCTTCACTAATCTGTAGGCCTGGGTACAGGAGCTGCCGACCGGCACTGTGTCTACTTCCCGAAAGGTGTTGGCCTCTCAACAGGGGCCTTCGCGGTCGAGGTGTCAGAGTCGTAAATCCTCAACTCTCTTTTACACTCTTCAGTTAATTTGATGTAATAATTTTCGGCTAATAATTTTAGTTTCGAAGAACCTAGTTCTTCTTTATACCTATCGCAGTCTAAAGTAATGTTCATCTGTATGTTTCTACGTTGTAATCCATTTTATCCTTAACATCAGAAAATGGATCGACAGATTTTTTTATCTACGAATATAACATACATACATAATACATAATGAACACTAAAAAATATTAGTAACATTTAAACATAGGATTCCAATATTACTTACTTTTGAAATCTTCGGCAAATTCGACATCACACGGGCCTTTGTCAAGCATGCAATTAATGTATGCTGTGAATAGTGCATCGTCGTTGATTATTTTATCCACATCTATTTTGTCAAATTTTTCATCATAGGACCACACCAAAGGAGTCCCTAAAGCCGCCACAGCAATCAGTAAATTCAACATTTCAATGAATATCTGGAAAGAATAAGTCCTACACGTTCTTCAACATTCTTACGAAGTAGAGAATCACTAATGATCAAACAAAATACAACCTTAAAGAACTTGATTAAGATGCGAGTTCGTACAATTTGCGTACCTAATGGTTATTACTTGGGTTAGCTATCTTACGATTCATGTCAATAGTACCTACTGAACAATGTAGACAAAGACGAAATTATGTCTAGTAAATATCAATAAACTCTTTGTTGGCTTATAAATACAGACGTAGTTATACTAATCTACAATGTCCTTTAGAGAAAAAATAGATATTAATAATCTTGTAGGCGCTTTGTTGTTCTATAATATTAAACTTCAGTCGTTGTGTATTAAAAAACCAAATGAGAGTCGAGATTACATTTGTGATTAATTAAAAACTGAAACACAATTCTTACTGTCCATTCTTATTATAATTTTTTGTTTTTTCATGTGAACATTAGTATTTTCGGTGCGAGATTTCTACGGTGCTATAACAAAGAAGTTAAATACGTATTGAATACTTGCTTTAAAAAGGTTACATTTAAATGTACCGCGCTCGCTGAATCTTCGCCATCTTGCTCTTTTGTCTCGCTTTGATTAGTTTAGGTTAGACTTGTGAAAAAAGGATAACGTGAACTTGCCTCTGGCGAGCGCGATGCATTCAGTACGAAATCTTTTTAACCGACATCAAAAAAAGAAGGAAATTCTCAATTCGTCTGTTTTGTTCCTATGTACCTAATGTACCTACCTTTGTACTTATGGAGATATTATGATTTTCATTGGCACCGACCTCTAATACATCTCTAGGTACCTAGCACACATATTCATATGTTTTATTTTATTTGGTTAATTTGATAAACTATTTATTCTTCGCTTTTTAGTGTCTTATGGGTTTTTGATTGATATTGAAGTCGGTTAATTCTTTTTTTTTTTGAAAATTTACTTTATTAAAGCAAGTATTTAATATGTATTTAACTTTTTTGTAATAACACCGCTAGTGTTTTAATTGCAAACCTAAGCATAATAGGACTGTTAAAGGATACAAGGTAAATTATTTATATGAGGTAAACTATTTTATTTAGATACTTATAATTTTAAGGGCAAGGCTTCGATAGAAAGTCGATTGTCTTTTCGGAATTAATATAATATATCGACAGATTTAAATACTCACCTTCTTGATATATTATTCACTGCAATAAAATTTTAATAGATCGGTAGTAAAATATTTTTGCTACATTTATATTATTGTAAAGCGGAAATGGGTAAATTGATTCTAAAATACATAAAAAGTTTTGCTTTAAATAATTGCTATGATATACTCTACCAGATAAACAGAATCGCTATCATTAGTGTGTTACAATGGGTTTCAATTGAGGTCGATTAAGATTAACTTGCGATACGACTGATAAGGGTTATTATATGAATCCGAATTTTATAGTTTATCGACATAATTCGTTTGTCAAATTGTGTACGGTAATTTGTATTCAAAATTATTTATTTGATTATTATGTATATACATTTTTACCTTTTTTTATAAGTCTTGCTCTATTATTGATTCTGAGCCTTTAAATCAATTATCTGTATACGCAGCAATATGACGCAAATTTAGTTAACCCTTAAATGCGTGATTTGAATATACCTAATTCTGTTTTAATTCTAAATGTATTGCGTTCTTTCTTTGAGTACTTCAAGATATCAATTATGAAACATAGGTATAATATAATGTTTATTTAAGCATATTTTAACATCATCTCTTTATATTTCTCAGTGTACTCTCGTGCGAATCTCTTTAATAACGAATCGTATTTTGCTCTCTGTCCAGATGTGCAGTCATCACAATCGCTTTTCAGTACGTTCGGAACTTTATCTGTAATCAATACAATAATTTTTGAGCCTTTTTTGTTTTTGAAGTTATACTCCTTTTGGTACATTAGGGAAAAATGATAAGAGTAATTTTTTTACGATGCGCGCGCACAACGTCACGAATGCCCGACACCCTGAAGTTAGTTATAGGTAACATTTTGTTTCTTTGTATAAGTTGTTTGTATTTCATTGTATTAAAACTTTCAATGTATTAAATACCTTTTTTCTATTGTTAGCGTCGTTTTTGCTACAAACGTAGAATAAGGCAAGTGATAAAATTTTTAAAATATGATTATCTTGTTAAGCCAAAAAGTATAACTTCTAACGCGTGTACATAAGTACACACATAATTTTTTTTTTTAATTTAGTGTTTCATTTTAACTTTATATTGTGACTTGTTTGTTTTATTTATATTCTAGCAACCAATCAGTAGATTATTACAGTCATTGTCGATAGGTATATTAGGTAGTACCATTTTTTTTAGATTATTTTAATGAACTAACAAGATGGTGGCCGTCTTGTTAGAACTTTCCAGGGAGTTTTTGTAGCAACTCAGAATACAGACTCGGTGGTATTATCTACCATTTACCACACTTGTGCACAGTAACTAAAATATATTACGTACAATACCACCGATGTTAGAATATACAGACCTAAATAAAACACAATATTGTAAATAGAATATAAAATCCACTACATGACATTTCAAGGTCCCGCCAACAATTCTGCTACGTGTTTTAACTGACTTCAAAACGAAGGAGGTTCTAAACTCGTTGTATTTCTTTTTAATGTTTCTTCTTTCAGAACTTCGTAATCTATAAACGGATTTGGAAAGATTTTCTTTTATTGGAGATTGAAAGACGCAGCAGAAAACTTCCCAAAATCAAATAGAAAATTTGTAGTAATCGAGAAATTGGTACGTTTATGACAAATTAAGACTAAGTACGTACCTATTAGACTATTGTCAAAGGCGTGCTAATGGTTCTAATAGATTAAAGTGAAGTTGATTTTATTTCTTTTTAAAATCTGCTTGGAAGATGGTAGTTACTCTAAACGTATAAGAGGACTGGCTCTGAAGTACAATTACCGGAATGTATAGATGTTTTATAGACTAACTTTCAACGTACGGTAGGTGGTTAACCAGACTAGTATATTAGATTCTTAATCCTGCCGTAATGTTATGGTTTCTTTGTTTGAGGTCTATACTATTTGACAATAACCTCACATAGTTCTTTTAGATGCAGCTGCTATAATACGCTGCTACTTGAGAATTTATTTTCAATTTGAGAAGCCACCCACACTTTTGAAAGAAGCCTACCACCACGTTTTTATTCCATCCTGATGTTCGCATTTATAGAGAGCTTCAGTACTTAATTATAATCAATAACCTACACTCAACCAATAAAAAAATAATTTGGATTTCAAACATACCTCTGATCATTTGGTATTCATCGCACGGTCCACGGTCCATAAGACAACTGAAAGCCTTTTCTAATTGCTCTTCATTATCGAAAAGCTTTCTGAGATCCATTTTGTCAAAAATATCACCATCGCTAGCGATTGTTGCATTTAATGTGATTGCCAGGAGACAAAGGAGACGTAGTCGCTTCATGTTTTATGTTCTGTTGATAAGAATTCAATAGACGTAAATAATCATGGAGTATTTTTGTAGGTGGTAGAGCCACGCTGAAGCTATTACTGGTTTCAGCATGAATGGGCCGGCTCGTCCGGGGTAGTACCACCCTCTCACAAAACACCGACGTGAAGTTATAGTTCTTGCATTCTTGCGTTTCGTTTGGTCACTGAGAGCGCCGCAGGCCCAGTTCCCTCCTCCTTCCCTGTCTTCCCCATCCCCCCTTCCCCACCAACACAGGCTGGCAACGTACTTGTGACTCCTTTGGTGTTGCTGGTGTCTATGGACGCTGGTGATCACTTAACATCCAGTGACCCATCTGTTCGTTTACCCCCTATGATATAAAAAAAAATAGATAAAACTTAATTGCTAAGATTTGATCCTGCTCGAATGCTTTCATGATAATGGTTTTCCACTCGTCATGCATGACTGCAATCAAGGCCTTTTTTTATTTCAAATAGCATCTGCCATCGTCCTCGATTGGCTTTAGACGACTCCGAATAATTATATCTATAAAGTACGTACTAATCAAACATGATCTTAGTAAACTCAATCAAAGCTTTTGAATTAATTCTCCCGTGGACTTTAAATAATTTATGTACGTTTATATGTGTCTTGATAAAACTGATAATACGCTTTATGTTACTTAAAAATATTTACCACTATTAGCATAATTTTAGAGATTATTTTGTGCTAACTTATCCAAATGTTTATAGTTCATCTGATATATAACATCAGGACCACTTAAGGACAAATGAATGCCAATTTTGGGTACCAGCTTTTTAGTTATAATACTATTTGGATACCTATAGCCAGATCTATTTTTGCCACTTCCTTTTTGGGGCACGTTAATTTTCGTAAGTTGTAAATCTATAATTTTATGTATCTCAAAAAGTGCAAACTACACCTTGTTATTATTTTGGGTACTTACGGCATATAATAGTAACATACTGTTCTAAAATTTTCAGAACGAAAACAAACTTATGGCAATCTTTCGCTATTTTGGAAATTCCCTTTAAGGGTACTGAGTGCCCCCACAAGAAAAGCCGTGGGTATAGCAATATTTTATCCTTTTTTGTATTAAACTCTTGACTATATTACGCGCGAATCTGACTTACGGCTATATTCAGAGTGGCCATAAAGACCTGTAGAAGGACTGTACTAATATCCGTTCTGGATAGTTTAGAAGTAATTTGATAAAAGCGAGCAGTATAGTGTTACTATATAATTCTGGCGGGTTATGTATAGTCAATCCTATTACTATATTTATATAGCACATATAAATGTATGATATATGTAAATAAATTTTGAAATTTCGTTTAACAGTCTTTAGTCCCCAAAAATCTCTTTTTTGTCCAAAGATAATCATAATTTGAATTAGTATACATACGTTTGATATCTGTGACGCAAATTGTTATATATGGATTGTAATTTACGAAGAGAAAAATACAAATTCATTAGATCACACATAAAACCTTACTGCAAACTAAAATATTGTCTCGCTATTAAATATTATATAATCTTTAAATTCACATTTGTAATCACAAAGTATTTGGGAATATATACTCTAATGTCTTACAAGGAAATATGACTGAGCACTAATTTAGAATTTGAGTAAAAAACTTACTGTACGAATTTTTTGTTCCAAAACGACTAACTCTATAGTGATCGGCTTCCTCGTACACCTTGGCACTGATGAATATTATAATTATTTTATGCAAACATATCAAAAATATTTCATTGCGTCAAAACAAATATACTGGTGTGCGAACAGAGTAAACTGAATGGACAAAGATCGCTTGGCCAGCCGCGTGGCTCCTCGTTTGCCAGATAAGGAACAGTTATGGATATAATGAGTGAACGTTATCGCAATAATTTTGAAGGAATGTCATAAAAATAAAATTATCGTTTATATTTGAAGTCAAGTGATAATGGCTCAACGGGAGCTTGTTCGCTAAATCTGGCAATTATGACGCAGTAATTATAACAAGAGGTCGCACGAGAGACAAGTCTAATCTGCGCAAGACTGACCTGTCCAAGGCACGGTTTTGGATTCTATATCAGAGTGCTAATTATTGACATACACGTAGGTATGATAATAATCTGGTCACGATGACATAAGCCGTAAGTAGTACCTTTGGAATTAGATATAAAAGTAAATTCCAAGCCCGAAAATTGATGCTATAGTAATATTGTGATAGTTGTAGAAGTTCCACCTCCATGCTGCATTCAAGAGCTAAAATTCTTGCTAGAATTAGTATACTGTCGTTTAATTTAATGCTTTAAATTGTATTGTGTTCAAGCCGTTGCTTTTAATATAAAGTAGCTTCTAAGTAACAACTGTAGAACTCGCGTTCTCTTGTTTCGTGGCTTTTACATGTTTGAGATGAATATTGTACATACATTTAAATGGAATTTAATGCAAATAAATAAAAATTATCCCTCACACATAAGCTCACGATCTATAACATCGCCTATAACGTCATAAGTCCGCCTAATTCTGATATATAGTTGTGCCGCTTCCCCTGACATGAGGACGCCGCTTTCATAAGACAAAGAGTTTATAATCGCTTCTTTTTCTGACTTCTTCTACTACTTTATTCTTCAACTTAGACTAAGTTTAAATATAGAAGGTACGTGCTTTATGTAAATAAAAAAAAAATAGAAATAACACTAAGGTTTGTTTGTCGTACTATCAAAAATGCATTGAAAACCAAGTTTTGAAGATCGTAAGAGAATCTGTCAACCACGCACAGTTAGGATACCAGCACTCATAAAAGCAGTGAAGCCATGAACCCAACGAATGAACAAATATGAACACGCGTTTGGAATACATTAGGCTGAAAAGATCCAAGGCTTTGTTATGACGGTGAGCGGAAAAAAAATAACTGCGAAATTTTAAATTTTATAAGTAATAACAAACAAGATGATAAGATGTTTGCTCATAATAATGAAAAAGCGAGCGCGGGCATTCCGAAAGTCCAATGCGGACCTTATTTTTCGTTATTCATGGTTTTGCTGACGATCTCATATTTAGGTTTATCTGAGGTGTTTTTCTTTGAAAAATATGTGAAAACTACCCCTGTTGTGTACCAAACTACCGTAGAATCTCACATAGCGGAACCTCTTTCCTAAACAGTATTGGAAAACAGACACTGGATAGTTCAGCAGGATTCTGCGCCAGCTCACAAGGCATAAAGCATGCAAATATTGTAAATTAGCTATTTATAATATAAATTAATAATTTATAAAGGGCAATATATATACTTCTTGTAGTCCGGTGAAGCTGTTAAGACCTTGCTAGGTCAATAGCGTAGTCAGTTCGACAAAAAAAAAACATACTTCGGATTGTCGCGCGTGTTTGTTCCAGAAATCGAAGAAATTAGTAAATTTCAATTGATTGTACGAAAATAGCAGATATCGTCAATTGGTGTAGTAGTCCGGTGAAGCTGTTAAGACCTTGCTAGGTCAATAGCGTAGTCAGAGAAAAAAAAAGTCAATTGGTGAAGATTTAACAACAGCTTATAACATTAAACTGGTAAATAAAATAGTCATAGTTAAATAATAAAAACTAAAATTACTTTTGATTACATTTAATTGAACTTATGTACCTAAAGGAGATAACATAATAGTATATATTTTACCTGTTCAATAGCACTAAAATAAGGTTTCATTAGACTTGGAATTCTTTGAACAGAATATATAAACTACGTTTTTCACAATTCGAACACTTTGTTTCGGAAACACCGACACATAAATGTACCTCAGTTAGTCATAGATCTAAGCGGTACGAATTTAACCACTATATTATCTATAGGAATAATGAGTTTTCCTTTTATTAAACAGCAACACGAACATAGACAAAAACGTTAAATCCGGATATGAAGTCGAATTTTGTTCTTACATACCTCTGTAATAACCAATAGTTCATGCGTTACGTCTTTGGAAGTAATCGCCCGATTAGCTTGTTAGATACATTAGGTAAATTATACGCGCGGCTCCTTCTGAACCGTCTCCAGGTTTCGATTACAGATTTAAAATTAATTCCACCTGAGCAGTTCGGATTTCGTGCCGAACACTCTTGCACGAATCAAGTACACCGCCTCACGGAGTACATTTTCTCTAAATTTAATGCTGATCCGAAACGTAAACCGAAACGCACAATTGCAGTCTTCTTCGATGTCTCCAAAGCCTTCAATAAGGCTTGGCATGGAGGGCTCATCCATAAATTATGTAAATCTCACGTGCCTGATAAGTTAATTCATATTATCCGCGATTATCTCACTGATAGGACTTTCCATTTTAAAGTGGATGGGGAACTATCCCCGCCCCACCCTATACGTTCAGGTGTGCCACAGGGCTCCATACTCGCGCCCTCACTATTCAACCTGTACATCAGCGATCTACCTCGGTCTCCGGGGGTCGAGGTAGGTTGTTATGCTGACGATACAGTTATTTTCACTTCCAGCTGGCGGTCGGACTTTCTTAGGAAGCGCATCGAAAAGGCCATTTGCACACTCGGTGAGTGGTTTCGTCGATGGCGGATAGAAGTTAATCCTGACAAGAGTGCCGCGATACTTTTCGACCCTTTGCGACGTAGTAGTAACCTTGAACCCATCAGGCTATATGAAGCCGATATACTGTGGGCCGGTGAGGTCAAATATCTAGGTGTTACATTAGATAAACATTTAAAGTTCGAGTCACATATAGATAGAGTGTGAAACAAGGCCGCTATGGTCTTGGGTCGCCTCCATCCTTTGCTTTGTTATAAGAGTAAGATGTCCCTCAAACACAAGCTCACCTTGTATAAGACATGTATCCGTCCCGTGATGACATATAGCAGTCCCGTTTTTGCACATATGTCGAAAGATAATTTTCAAAAATTACAGGTTCTCCAGAACCGCGTTCTATGTAAAATTACCGGTGCCCCGTGGTACGTTCGGAATAAGGACCTTCACAAGGATCTGGAGATGCCTTCTATCTGAGCGTACATTAAATCCCTTACTAGTAGTTACTTCGAAAAAGCCGCGAATCATCCCAGTCCGTTAGTGGTATCCGTTGCAAAATACGAAACCGTACCTAACGTTGCTCGCTACAAAAGACGCCCGCGACATATTTTTACCGATCCTCCCGATGAAATAACGGCAGCGAACGATCAGTACCAGCCTGTCTCTCCAGACAGAGCGTGTTCACGCCCACGCCCGCGTAACCACAGATCACGCCGCCGTGGTCTGGGGGTAAATTTCGCTCCCGCACACCAGATTAGGCCCCCCTCGGCAGCGACTCAAGCCTAGGTCCGTTCCCTCGGTGTGGAGCCCTTGAGTGCGCTGCTCGCGCGATACAGTGACACAAAAATTTACATCACTGCTACAACACTACACGATCACCCCCACACACGTGCACGCTACACGCTTACACATGGAAGTGGGTGGGTTTTATTTTTTTCCCTTATCGAACTGAAAAAACTCTAATTTTCCGATAAAAAATTTATGAAGGGGTTGTTGAGGCGTGAATGCTTGGTACATATATGCGTCTCAACAACTCAAACATATATGAATAGTTAGCTAGGTTAGCTAAGTTAGGTCGCGAATTTGCATGTAACAGGCAACAGCCAAGCCGAGGTGTGCCGTACACCCTTGAGCATGTTACTTAAACAAAATCGGCTGAGTACCTTAAGCGCTCGCCTTAGTAGTCCGGTGAAGCTGTGAAGGCCTAGTAAGGCCAATAGAGTAGTCAGTTCGAGAAAAAAAAAGTCTTTGGAAGTAAACAATACAAATAGAAACAAATTATTATTTGTGAAAAAAAAAACTATTTATCTATACTAATATAATAAAGAAGTAAAGTTTGTGAGTTTGTGACGTTGTAGGGTGTAATCTCAGTAACTACTGGTCCTATTTAAAAAAAATTTTCAATGTTATCTAGCTCATTTATCGAGGAAGGTTATAGGTTATATATCATCACGTTAAGACCAATAGGAGCGGAGCACCAATGAAGCATGTTTAAAAATTGGGTTCTTTTCCTCTTGAGAGATTCCGCTGTGTTAGCGTAAGCCCAAAGTAACTATTACACGCGAACGAAAATATAAAATTAACGACCATGTTTATTAAACAAAATTCGTAATAAATTAAAAGGCAAATCATTTGTCATTTGCCTTATTTTATACTAAGTACATTAAACGCTACGATGTTACAGAGCACGGACTAAAATAAGGGATGTCAAGCGGGAGTTGATATTAAGAGGTGGGTAATTTAACAATCCGAGTTAGTATGAAATTCGACATCACTATTCAATAACAGATCTTGTTGACACTTCGCTATAAGACAATTAATATTGCCTATTGATAAAACGAACATATCGAGTATTGATGTTACCCGTGACTCCACCAGATCTGTATGATTTAAAATTTATTATGATACATTTTTTTTATACTCCATACGTTTTTAGCTTTCGGCCGCAAACTTTTTTCTTTACGTTTCATGTTAAATGATAACATGGTCTAAAACGACAGGTTTTAAGCTTGAAGGTTTTTTTTATATCATAGGTTTCATACGAACGGGTCACATGATGTTAAGTGATCACCACCGTCTATAGATACTAACACGACCAGGGGACTCACAAGTGCGTTGCTGGCCTGCGTATGAGGGAAAGGGGGGAATGGGGGAGGGGGGATGAGTGAGGGTTAGGAAGGGGAGAGATACATTCTTGCTGAAAGCAGAAATAGCTTCAGCGTGGCTTTACCACCTATCATTATGGTAGGTTGATAGACGGACTTAAAAAAAAACCTTACCACATTGTAATGTTTCACCAGAAGATCCGACCGACTCAGTTGTAAGCATTCGCAAGTCTTTCGATGCCGTATTTAAACAAGCTGTCAACTAAATCATCATTGCTTCATTCAGTAATAAGGAAAACTTAGATACTTTACTACAATCAATTTTATTCATAAGTAGTTATCGCCTGCAACTTCGTATACGTGCTTCTTAGTAAGATGTACCGGCATAAGAGACAAGTTTAATTAATTATTTTGAAGTTATACTTCTTTTGGCACGTTACAGAAAAAAGACGAGAGTAAATTGTTACGATGCGCGCGCGCACCGTCACTACCAACACTCTGAAGTTAGCTATAGTTGACATTTTGTTTCTTTGTATTTTTGTTGTTTGTATTACTTTGTATTAAAACTTTCATTGTATTAAATACCTTTTTTCTACTGTTAGTGTCGTGTTTTCTACAAACGTAGAATAAGGATATTATTTTTGAAAAGATTTTTATCTTGTTACGCCAAAGAAGTATAACTTCTAACGCGTGTACATTTTCATGTAATGGATATGAAAGCGCTATAAAAACAATAACGTCATTAAACCAAATATAGTTAATAATAATTGAACAGTTAATATTTAAGAAATGACTAAGAATAATAATAAAAAAGAAAATATATATATATATGTGTATATAATATATATATATATATATATTATATATATATGCTCACGGATACGATTTTTACGTATACAAATATTACATGTAAGCAAAAAAAAAATTGCGGTGCAGAATAGAACAGACTAAAAAAAAAACACGTGTACATAAGTACACACACACTTTTTTATTACATAGGAGGCAAACGAACAGATAGGTCACCTGATGTTAAGTGATCACCAGTGTCCATAAACACTTGCAACACCAGTGGAGTCGCAAGTGCGTTGCCAGCTTGTGTTTGTGGGGAAGCGGGAAGGAAAAGAGAGGGAAGGGAGAGGGAAGGAGGTGGGCCTCCTGCACTCTCACTGACCGAACGAAACGCAATAATCCAAGCACTGTTACTTCACGTCGGTTTTCTGTGACAAGCTGGACTACTCCGGACGAGCCGACCCGTTCATGCTGAAACCAGTTATAGCATGAACGTGGCTCTACCACCTAAATATGTTCAGATTGATTGCATATGAACTAAATATAGTGATAATAGGTAGCAAATAGGATAGGAAAGAAGAATTCTTTACAACACCGCAACAATAAGGATTGTAATACTTTCTTATCATTTATTGTTATTCTATGAATTATTTAGTTTTTGCATATTTCGCAATCATTTCATTGTAGTTAGAGCCGTGTTCACTTCGCAATCTTGTTTTCAACTCGTTGAACTTCGCCTTTTGACTTGGAGTACAATCTGCGCACCTGCTCTTCAAAATCTTTGGAGCTCTATCTGTAAAATGACAAAGATAAATAAGTAAATCGTAATGTCTTATATAATCTATATATATACTAATATTATAAAGAGGTAAAGTTTGTGAATTTGTGACGTTACAGGAGGTAATCTCAGGAACTACAGGACCGATTTGAAAAATTTTTTCAGTGGTATATAGCTTATTTAACGAGAATGGTTATAGGCTATATCCCACGCTTAGAGCAATAGGAGCGGAACACCAATGAAGAATGTTTTAAAGCCGGGTCTTGTTTTCCTCCTGAGAGCTTTCGCTACGTGTTAGCGTTAGCCCAGAGTAACTATTTCACGCGGACGAAGTCGCGGGCAGAGGTTAGTTTCATATGTTTTTGTTATGTTCGCCTTTGTTTTGTAACATGTCTATCATCATCATTCTATGTCACTGTTATTTATAGGGTTTATTTATTTATTTTGTTGGTAACGACTATATACAATCTTGTACCATTTTTTTTTTCTAAACTTGTTGTTTTCGCAAAAGGATCATTTGGAGTTGGCAAAAGAAACGGAGAGAGGGCTGATCGTAATTTGATACGATTCAGTACTCACTCGTTTGACGTATTGCATGAACGTGTTGATAAGTCACCAAGATTTGTAAATTTTCTGATATAGCTATATACAAGTCAGAGTGAAAGTCAGGGTTATTTTAAAAAAGATCTAGATGCAGGTAAGAAAGTCGCTGTAATCAAAGTCCGTTGAATGTCTTAAGATTAGCAATCACATGCTTAACGAAATTATCGAACGATTTGATTGTAGACTCCTTTTGGATCAAGTCCAAAAGATCGAATGAACATGTACGGAGATTATCGCAGAGCATTATGTACCCTAGTCTCTTCGTAATAAACCTAGGGCAATCTTGAAGCAAATGATCAAAATTTTGCACAGACATGTTATCGCCGGGGCAGGTATTGTCGTCAATAATCTTAAAGTTTTTTTCTTTTTTTTTTTTTCGAAGTGGCCACGCTATTGACCCAGCATGGTCTTAACAGCTTCACCGGACTACTAAGGCGAGCGCTTTAGGCACTCAGCCGATTTTATTTTGGCAACCAGCTCAAGGGTGCACGGCACACCTCGGCTTGGCTGTTGCCTGTTGCATGCAAAATCGCGATCCATCTTAAACAACCTAGCTAACTATTCATATATGTATGAGTGGTTGAAATGTATATGTGTACCAAGCATACTCGCCTCAACAACTCCTCCATATATTTATTATCGGAAAATTGAGTTTTTCAGTTCGATAAGGGAAAAAAAAGTAAACCCTTCCACTTTCATGTGTAAGCGTGTAGGCGTGCACGTGTTTGGGGATGATCGTGTAATGTTGTAACGGTGATGTATATTTGTGTGTCACCGTATCGCGCAAGCAACGCACTCAAGGGCCTCCTACCGAGGGATCGAACCTAGGCTTGAGCCGCTGCCGTGGGAGGCCTAATCGGGTAGTAATAATCTTAAAGCGATTAAGGTACTGCTTACAATACCCATGTCCAGTTAATATTTGTGTCATATGAAAGTCCAATACATGTTCATAATTTTATAATATCCTCCAATTTGGGTAAAATCATGTACTATGTGTTCAAATACATTTATAGATTTAAAAAAGTGTTATTGCTATTTCAAACTCTTATCAAAAACGATTAGTATGTTGAAAAATAGGATCATTGTACTCGTAAATCGCATCTATTAATTTATCACTACACATTATACAATAAAGTCCTCGGTCACGTCTGTCTGTCAGTTTGTGTTAAAAGTTAAATGTTAAAAGTTTTAAATAATTAAACTATATAAATTAGTAGCAGGTCCGGCGGATGTCATCTCGCCTTGATAATAATAAAAATACCTTGACAAATTATACACCCAAACCATTGTCATGAGTTTATTGTATCTACTTGTGAAAGCCGCATGAAAATCCTTTCAGTGATTTTGAGTTTATCGCGACCAGACAATCACACAGACGTGGTCGAGGACTTTGTTTTATTATATGTAGAAATATGATTCATATGTAACGAAGTATTTCGTATGAATATCTATTATAATAAGCAATGTATTGCAATTTTTATGCCTTAAAAATCGTCAATTAATACAAAAAGAAACTCACATAATTCAGAGATATATATATATTTTTTATATCACAGGAGGCAAACGAACGTGTGGGTCATCTGATGTTAAGTGATCACCACCGTCCATAGACACCAGCAACACCAGAGGAGTCGCAAGTGCGTTGCCAGCCTGTGTTGAAGTGGAAGGAGGCATGGGATTGGCGGAGGGATAAGGTAGAGGAAGAGGGTGGGCCCCGGCGCTCTCACTAACCGAACGAAACGCAACAATACAAGCACTGTTACATCACGTCGGTTTTGTTTGAGAAGGTGGTACTACCCCGGGCGAGCCGACCCATTCGTACTCAAACCAGGTATAGCCTCACTGTGGCTCTTTTTTAGAATGAGTTTAGGAATTCTGGACATATACAAATAAACAAACTGCATATACCATATCTTATACCAACTCATAATGCTATACATTGAACGAAAACGTAAAAATCATACTAACCTCGCCTTCCACATTATTTTATCATGTAACTATATTCTAACAATATTATACATATATAACCTGTTTCAAGTCAAAGTGATATGTTGTATGTAAATATTTATTGAGTTTATTACTAATATTGATATTTGTGTCACTTTTATATTATAATAATGTCCATACTTTTTACTTAGTAAATAAGTCGATAATGTTTTATCTGAATATTTTAAGTAAGTACAAGGAAACTCGTGTTTGTATAACAGAACGTTCAAAGGGGATTGTATTCTTATCAAAGGTCAGTCGTTTATACGTTCTACAGGTATAATATTCAAATGTCACATATATATCTATACTAATATTATAAAGAGGTAAAGTTTGTGAGTTTATCACGTTGTAGGGGCTAATCTCAGGAATTACTGGTCCGATTTGAAAAATGATTTCCACTTTTTTCCACATGAGAGCTTCCGCTACGTGTCGGTCTTAGCCGAAAGTAACTATTCCACGCGGACAAAGTCACGGGTAGAGGCTAGTCTATCTATATATAGTATACGTCGTCGACCTTCTTTAGATTCAAAAAACAACGGCAACAATACTTCCTTGTAGCAGAAACAGGTGCGACTGCTATGCTACTTCAGTACATAAACTTTACATTTTGTTGAACGCGCTTGTCTCAGAAGTAACTGGTTCGATTTGAAAAATTCTTTCGGTGTTAGATAGCTCATTTATCAAGGAAAACTATAGGAAACTACAAATAGGAGCGGAGTACCAACGAAGAATGTTTCAAAATCGTTATTTATCCTCTTGAGAGCTTTCATTGCTTCTTTTAAAATTAAATATAACACTTTGTTTTTTAATTAAATATGTCCTCACCGGCTACATTAATAGTAAAAGAAGGAAGTTTATTTCATGTATTGGAATGAGTTTTGGAATCATTCACATATTTTTAAACTACTTATGTCTGGTTTCTGAGATACTTTGAGTGTAGTTTATCTGTTCAATAGCATTATCGGGTCGATAACTCCTCAAATTGCGTTTCTGAACACACAATCATACGATAAATGTCAGTAAAACTCAACGGGCCATTTGAAAGTTTATTTTATGGTTAATTTTGTCGAGTCAATAACTATTGGTAGTTTTATCGAGTACTTTAGAAACATGCGATGAGTTATTTTGATAAAGTGAACCATTAGAGTATGTAGATATTTATAAAAGTCATACCTCTAATTGCTTGAAACTCCTCACAAGGGCCGCGGTCCATAAGACAGTTGTACGCTTTTAAAAGCTTCTCTCTGTTACTTAATATAGCTTTTACATCCATTCCATCAAAGACGTCACCGTCACCAGCACTCACCACCATCAAGATCAATGAGATCACAGAGCATAGCAGAAGGACCCTCATTTTGCTATTAAAAATAAACAAAAATAAATAATTAATTTTTTAAGATTATTTAAGATAAGCAAAAAAAAAAAATACATTCCTCGTTGAAGTGTAAGTAATTTATATGTGCGATTGAATATTATGATACTTATACTGATGTAATCGTGTTTGTCCGCGTTATATATTAACAAAACTTTTTATGTACAGATAAAAAACATAAACCACTCCGTTTGACACAATTATGCTTATAAAATCATAGTTCAAAAAAATACTAGCGGGCCCGGCGGACGTTGTCCCATCCTGATAATAAACAAGCCTATTATCCGACTGCAGCGCCACCTACCGGATTCAATTCTAAAATCTAAACCAATCTCGGATCGACTGGAACACGCACACAAAATCTCATCAAAATCGGTCCAGCCGTTTAGGAGTTCAGTGACATACATACGTACAGAAAAAATGTATGTATAAAGATATTAAATAAAATCGGCTGAGTGCCTTAAGCGCTCGCCTTAGTAGTTCGGTGAAGCTGTTCAGACCTTGCTAGGTCAATAGCGTAATCAGTTCGAAAAAAAAAATAAAGATATTAAATCAAACTACGATAAACCTTTTAAATAAGAACCAAGTGTCAAAGAAGTCAAACAATAACAATAAAAGAATCATTAAAATCGGTTTGCAATTGACGGAGATACCGATTAAAATACATAAAAAAATACACACAATTAACTTTCTCCTGTTACGAAGTCGGTTAAAAAATAGACATCTATTCAATATTTTTTTTACCAAACCTATATCATATTATCAATATAAATTACAATACATTCCACAATTTTAGACCAATACAGCTTATAAGTATCATTTATTCAATAAGTTGTTATTAAATTAGCGCTTAAAAATATATAATTAAAATTTACAATAAACGTCAAAGAAGTGTCATTATATTTATCTAGAACTTGCAATTCAATATTATAAAAAACAATTCCAGCGCCATAAATATTTTAAATATTAAAAAAAATAAACGACAGTTATTCTAAATTTAAAACTGTAGAAATTAAAAGGCTAATAAAATACTTACATTACTTCGGCGGCTGGAGTGGGTGACCACACTGTAAAAACAAGGATTCGATTGTTACCCACAATTTATACTGACACAATAGGGACGCCACGTTTATGTCATCAGAATTGGAAATTATGTATAAATCATTATAATGCACAAGTGTTGCTAAAACTCAACATGTTTTCTTAGAATTCCCAACTTAATATAATATAGGATAGCAACGAATAAATAATACAAGGATAAATGTTTTGTTTTGTAATAACAAAATATATTAGTCATTCTGTTATGTCGTGTATTCATTAATTATTAATACTATAAATAAGCAGTTGTATATTTTAAATCTATTGTTTCTAAGTGAACGTATGTTAGACAGTTTTTTTTTGCAGAGTAGAGATTTAAATTTAATGAACTAACCCGGCTTCATCCGGTGCAGAGAATTAACTTTTTTCTGGCATACACTTCATCAATCTTGTAATCCATTATTCGTATTGTAATTAATATTCACATTGTAATCCATTTTTAGTGTGTAATAAAATACAATTTCTTTACAAGGAATTATTTAATTGTACTTGAGATATGTGTTTGTTTCATTCGAGAATAAGAAAGATATTTATTTTTATTAAAATAAAGTCTTTAATCTTTGTAGATGTATAAAAGTTGAACCGTCACGGGATGCCTGGCAGATGTGAAACATCGAAATTGTTTTGTATAAGTTATATGCTTAAAAGGACAGACTGCGACAGGAATCAATCACCTATAGCATAGTGAAAGGATATAGCATTACATTTTTTCCATAAGGCAATGACGGTTTATTTATTTTATTACATAAATATTCTTTTATATTAAATACAAAATACAAAAATTTTACTAGGTGCAGAAGCGGTGTGTTTGGCGGCTTTTATCAAAGGGCGCTAGGTCGGATGCGAGTGCCGCGTAACACTAGTAGAACGAATCGCCAACAAAACAGTTTGAATCTTATGTTTATACAGACAGGGTTGCAAATGTTTTTGAGTATTTCGTTAATAGTGCGATGTTCATGTTTTGCGTCGCCACGCCAACAATTAGGTTTATCTTCTGCCTATAGATTCACATCAAAAGGTGAAGATAAAAGAGTTTTCTTTTTACTTCTTCTATTCTGCAGACTCTAGGTCGGCATCTTTGTTTGCTTTCATGTAATGTGATATATACGTGATAAAAACTTTTTAACCACAAATTAAACTGCCGAAAAAACTGGAAAGTAAAATATAATAAACCTTTTACTTTATTAATATTAATGACTAAGTTCTTAAAGTAATGTAAGTATACCTAAATGATTTTAAGTCGGTGCCAAACAAGCAAATCAATTAATTACATATAATAAGTTAATGTCAGCGAGACAACTCGAACGGGCATACAAGTTACCGCTGGAGATTGCATTTTAATTTGATTTGCTTATATGTTTGAATTCAAAGTAATTTAGTTCATTGATTATTTGGCGCCCGCTCGCAACGGAAGAGTCAACATCGATCTGATGATGCTCCGTGACGGAGCGAATCACGTGTAATCGATTGTCGATATTACACGTCAATTCACAACAAATTTTAATTAATTTATTGATAATTATTATATTTATATTAATTAAACAAAATATAATTAATATATACAAAATATATGTTTATTAATTAATTAATTTTCTTTTTGTTGTACTTAGACGTAGTAGTGGTCAATCAATTCCAGGCCTAAGTGCAAAGTAGCATCCTTAGCATCCTTAGTATTCAATGATGGATTTCCGCAAAGTAACGCGTTTTTCAATCAAATACTAAAAGTAGTCAAATTATTCCCTGGATTTCATTAAAACACTATTATAGGTGTGTTTTATTGTACACTCCAAGAATACTAGAAGATCTATTTTTACTACTATGTGAACTGTCTTCAATCTTGGTAATGTTTAATACATTTTTATATTAGCATTCTTCTAACATATTCAAAACCGCGAAATGAATAAGGTAAAAACGCTTACGTTGAGCTTTACGAATACAAATCAATGACGGTATGAAACCCACTTGGCTATCAACAACTATGTATACTTATTTATAGCCAAATACATTTATCTATGTTAGGCCAAAGTAACTAGCCCACACGAAGGAAATCACGGCCAGAAACGAATCTACACTATAATAAAAACTGTAATAAGGCTGAATCTGTACATTAAATATTTTTTGAAAATTATAATCGGGGAGACTATGTTATCGATATAGAAGCCAAAAATATTTTTTTTTTACAATTTTTGTCTGTCTACCTGTTTATCTGTCCCTGTGAACACGTATCACTCTGAAATTTGACCCAGTGATAACTAATATTACATGATTACATTTAGGATACTTTTTGTCTCATAAAACGCAAGGAGTTGTCCAGAATAACGAGAGACAAACATTTGTAGTTAATGTAACTAGACTTTTTTGCGACACCTTAGCACAAGAGCTAGCAACATTGGAAGCACTACTAGAATTTTAGAAAAGCTGTATCTTTAGTATATCTTCCTTTATGCCCTTCCAATCAGGATTCAGGGGACCTGGTAGACGATTAACGTTGTGTTTTTTTAATTTGCATCAAACGTTTAAAGGTCAAAATTTTGATTTATAATTTTAGGAACATTTTTTATCAATAACTTTTAAACGCTATTAAAACATGAATTTATCACAGTCAGTAGCTATAAACCGTTCTTACTATTGAGTAGATAACTGAATAAATTTCTGGACGATTAAATTTGTACTTATAAATCTAAACAAAAGTCTAAATAAAATAATAATGAAATTACAGTTATCCAAGCATGGTTTAAAATTACTTTTCTTTTATATTTACAAAAATAGTATGAGGCACATTATTGTAATAACAAAAATGTCTGGCAATAATAATTCGATGTTTAAATTGCTTTTCAAAGTTAGTGAAACAAAACATCTTAAAGTTATTTAAAAATCATTATTTTTGTTTTTAAAGGTGTGATATGCATAAACAAATGCAATGTTTACCGATAGTCAGGTAGCCCGCAAGTTGTTTGGAAGAACATAAAGATATATAAAAACTGGTTAAATAAAATTGGCACTCGAAACCATTGCTAGGCTCTTAGACGAATAGTTACAGGCATGTGACGTGACATCGCGTCGACGCGATGGTCATATTTTTTCATATTTATATTTTTCTTCAATACAATGAATTGTAAAAAAGTTTTAATACAAGTATAAGATATTTATGATAAAGTAAGTGATAGATATGATTATTTAATTTTATTTTTGCGTATGGTACATGTGCAGAGTATATGTTTAGGTTAGGTGTCATGACAGAGAAAAAGAGAGAGAGTGTATATAATATATACATAATACATAACATTTTCATTTCAATAGCAAACAAACTCAAGGCTTACGTATTGTTGTATTAACTTGTTAAAACTAAACTATACTGACTGTAAACGTCTACAAAAAAAGGGAAAGGAATATCGTTCCGACCGGGACACCGAGACATCTCAAGTTTTTTTTTACATTACCTCCAATCTATGTAGGTTAGTTTTTATCTTAATTAAACTAGGCAGATGATACCACGAACGGGTTCTACGTATATTTTAAAAGACTTCTCACATACTATCTGGATATATGTTTCAATGAGTCCCTTGATAGTTTGGATTCACATTTGGAAACCGTAGGTGTGGCTGCAATCGGGTTTTAGGTTTATTATAAATTTTCGCGTTTAAAAATACAATTGAAACCGGTGATAACCGATTTGGCGCAGACGAAGTTGCACGGGTCAGCTAGTATATAAATAAAATCATAGAGGTATGTCGTTATGCGCTCTTCACTCAAAAACTACTGGATAAATGATCACTAGATCAGTTATAACGATACCTTCATTTTGTACGAGGTTATTAAAGTTCTCTCTCAATATCTTCTCGCGCCGCCTCCTTATGCGACGGTGCGGGGAAACCGTTTCAGGGCTTTGCCCTTTTCGGTGGCTGTTGTTTCGGCGCTCGATCCATTTCGAGCGCTTTGGTTTTTAATGTCAGTCGACTATTAATAGCTCCTGACTTTTCGCTTTCGTTTGGCACGGCTATCTCTGTCCTTATTAAAGTTTTAGGAAGCTGTGATTTTTATACGTACTATACGCCTAATGATGTGTTTTCTAGCCACAAAGGAGTGGGTAAACGGTGTGGTGCGCATGGGCAGAAGAGGGAGAGGAAACTGACAGCACTGTTTTTTTTTTTCCTCGAACTGACTACGCTAGTGACCTAGCAAGGTCTTAACAGCTTCACCGAACTACTGACAGCACTGTTTGGAAAGTAAATTATTGTTTTCAAGTTTTTTTATGATTTTCTTTTATACATAGATGTACTGTCAAGATAATAAACAATGCAGATGGAGTCGCGGGTATTTGCAAGTAAATATACATAGAAATACTTACGGATTTGAATAGAAAAATGACTTTTGGTTTAACGAATTATCAAATAGTATTTATTAATATAAAATAATATACGGTATATATATATATGAGTAATAGAATGACGAAATTACATTAATGAATCAAGTAAATGAATCATTAATAATAATAGTTAAATAAATAATGCAATTCTATGTATTTAAGTAACGATGCGGTCATTCAATGGAACTAGAATCACGTAACTTGTTTCACTTTAAAACACATTATTAATTTACTTTTAAAAATGCTAACAATGACGTAAATAATAGTTATGCTTGGCATATTAGGCTCATAAAAGAAGGAAGCCCTATGTTTTTCGCCAATAATGTAAAAACAAATGTTTAAAAATTTAGACTATTTCAGAACGTAATTTATGTCAATCATGCTGGTGACGACTTCCACGATAGGGAGTCGCCTTTGATGCGAATAATGCGAATGTCAGCGGGAATGGTAACGAAAGTTGTGATCACTTTTATGGTGTGTAAGGGGTGTCGAGTAACATCTTAAGACTTGAGACACCTAAGCCAACCTCACCTGCACGTGGTGCACCCTGCTGATCAACGAACGAGGCAATGACGATAGCGGGGTGGTAGGGTTTTACAGCTCGACTGGGTCGCAACCACCATGTACATGGTGAAAAAGCCCGTCATAGTGACTCGCTTTTGCGCGTCGCGTTTCGGGATCAGCCTGTGCATATCCAGTACCAGGTGACTTTCGTCATTATGGCCAGCATGACAGCGACGACCGACGATGGATGATCTGTCTCTCGGTGGTCGCCACTGTTTTTGGATTGTACTATGCTTACCATCAGGTATAGTGCAGTCACTTTGTCGTGCTACAATAAAAAAAAAAAACTCACCGGTACTGTCCAAGGTTCGATGCCGGTGGTCGGCGCCGACGAGTTGCGATGATACAAATGTTTATTGTGAGACGAGAAGCCCACGATACTTAAAGGCGATGGTGAGGGTTATTGAAACACGAGGAACCCATGATTATTTCGAGGTGCACCCGCTTCGCATGCAATGTAGGCGATCGAACTGTTTGCGTCGTCACGAGCCGGGAGCGATCAACGAACAAATGCTCCTACCCTCGCTGTCATGATTTTTTGTAATACCCGATCTACGCGGCCGCAATACATGCAATAACATATACAAAATGTTCCACATACAAAGACTTGAGTTTCTTAAAAATAATTTATTGATTTTTGTTATAAATACAATTTCCAATTAAAATTCACTTTTTGATGTCAAACATCTATAGGCGGAGGGTAAACCTGATTGTTGACGTGGCTACGCAAAACACGAACTTTGCACTAGTAACGAAATACTCAGAATATTTGCAAACCTATTAGTGCTAAAATAAAATTCAAACTGTTGTGTCGGCCACTCGTTATATTATTGTTACGCTTCACGCGCCGACGACATAGCGTCCTTTGACAAATGCCGCGAAATACACCGCGTCTGCATCTAGTTGAATTTTGTATTTAATAAAAAATAATATTAATGTAATAAAATAAATCAACAGTCATTATTTTTTTTAAACAAATTTGTAATCCTTTATATCTTTTCCTAATGCCACAGCTGATTTCTGTCGTGGTCTGGTCTTTTATGCATATGACTTATACAAAACAATTTCAATGTTTCACATCTGCCAGGCGTCCCGTGACGGCTCAATTTTTTTTCAGTCTTCTCTAGTACAATTTAGGTGCTTCAAATTTCAGTCTTTTGATATAAGAACTAGTAGGTTTTTACAAGCAAGTAATGTAATCTGCTATTTAAAATGTTTGCAGTAGCGATTTCAACAAATAAATTTACGTGCCACCATGCTTTTTATACTGTTTTTCCTTTTCATATGCGTTATCCTGCTGGCCAGTGCGATTGTTTTAAAAATAAACCTGATACGTTGTGGCCTTCACATTATTTTATTGTTTATTAGTATGTTCATATATTATATTATTACTTATTATAACAACGTCATATTTGCCTTATTATAATTGAATATCGTACAAATATACAAAATAATAAAGAAAAAATTAAGGAGAATTGACGTATCCGTACTTACTTAGCTAAATAAGCATCAGCATTAACCTGCTTGTTAATTAATCTATGGAAACCTCATTTGTAAGATGTAAATATAATTTGTATCACACTTAATCGAGTTAGGGACACAGAGGTTTTTAGTGAGTAGAAGTCTCACATAATCCTCGCACTGTCCCCCGATAGTATGAGGTGTGGTGTATCCATGACAGATTTTCCTCTGTATAAAAAAAAACAGCCTACTTTCTGAGAAATTAGTTATGAAACAAATACTGATATTTAGGATATAATAACAACCTACAAATCAATTATTATTCCGGAGTTTCACTTTCTATAAAAATTAAACATTTCATAAATTTTCTGTTGATGTTATTTATTCTATTAAAAATTGTGTACTTCTGTGGTCTGAAAAAAAAAACCAGAAAGCATGGCAAGTGACAATGAATTTATATTGCTAGCCGGAAATGTATTACAACGCGGGATATACGAGGCCGATGGCGCTCGAGTGAAACCGAACAAAACCAAGAAATGTCGAATTTTGAATGCTTATATCAATCAGTTAATACGAGTATGTTTCACGGCTCTATCGCGTGATCAGTTTATACAACAGTTAGTTAGTTTAGGCATAAACACAATTGAAAGTTTTAAAGGTAAAAGACATGTGAAATCTCGCGGCATACCCAGTTTTTATGTATATATAAAACATAAATCTTTTTTTTTTAAATGTTGAAAAATAAAAGTTTTATGCCTTAAATTATTGACATAGCCAGTTGTTACCCAATTGGTGTGGTTCGTTAAAGATTTAAAAAATTGATTTACTGTAAAGATTACATGACGCCTAAGGAACATATAGAACACTAGCCTCTGCCCGCGACTTCGTTCACGTGGAATAAATATTTCGGGCTAACGTTAACACGCAGCGAAAGCTCTCAAAAGGAAAAAATCATAGATTTTTAAACATTAGTGCTTCACTCCTATTGGCTTTAGTGTGATGATATATAGTTTTTAACCATCCTCGATAAATGAATTATATAACATTGAAAGAATCTTTCAAATCGGTCCAGTAGTTCCTGCGATTACCCCCTACAACGTCACAAACCCACAAACTCACAAACTTTACCTCTTTATAATATTAATATAGATGAATATAGAAACATGAATATTTCTTATCTTTTGTTTCAATTATTACATAACGAGGGCGGTATAATGTAAAATGTAATATAATTTAACCAACGACAGTAAATGGATCAATGAGATACGACTGCCATGTCGCAATATTTAAATACCTATTCAAGACTTGTTCACCTTCGTCACGACATAGGGGTAATTCTCGCAATTATAGGTAATTCTATAATTGGTATATAGATGAAGATAATTGGTATTAAATGCGCGAATACAGAAACGTAAACAATGATAATAATTCTAGGTACATGAAAAAAAAGGGGACATGATACATCAAGAAACAATCATGCTCAAAATGCAAATTTGATATTACTGGGGTAATTATCTATTTTCTTTTTATTCGAACTGACTACGCTATTGACCTAGCAAGGTCTTAACAGCTTCACCGGACTACTAAGGCCAACGCTTGCAGCACTCAGCCGATTTTATTTGGGCAACTAGCTCAAGGGTGCACGGCACACCTCGGCTTGAGCACAGCTCGGCTTGGAAATTATCTAATATTTTACATTATCTATCTATACTAATATTATAAAGGTAAAGTTTGTGACGTTCTGAGTCTGTAACGCTGTAGGGGGTAATCTCAGGAACTACTGATGCGATTTGAAAAAAGCTTTCAGTGTTATATAGCTCATTTATCGAGGATGGTTATAGGCTATATATCATCAGACCAACAGGAGCGGAGGACAAATGAAGAATGTTTAAAAAGCGAGATTTTTTTCCACTTGAGAGCTTTCGCTGCGTGTAAGCGTTAGCCCAAAATAACTATTCCACGCGAACAAAGTCGCGGGCTGGGGCTAATCTTCTATAAAGATCAAATGCGGAATATATATAATTGCATCACTTCAGAATAGCTGTACCAATTTTTGTCATTCTTTATATGGTACTAGCTGACCCGGCCAAGCGTTGCTGTGGCTCAGTTATTCTAAGAAGTTATACATATTGATAAAAATTCATAATTGTTGTTGATAGTATGACCGATAAACATTAATCAACGATTTCAATTATCCTAATAACATAAAACAACTACTTTTTGTGACTTAAATATAAAAGTTAGACATATGCTGTCGCTGACTTTTTTGTAGGCATTATCAAGCTCTACAACTTTTCTCTAAAAGTCAATTATATATATTTCATCGTTATATATATAGGTATATCGTATGTATGTGTGTCCGTTCAGTTTAAATAAACAGATTTTCATAAATTAGCTGTCAAAGCGTTGAAAATCCCACATCACAATTACTCAATGTAATAGGTAGATATCTACTAAAAAATTAACAAAAGTCAATTTTAAATTCCTATCATAATATTTTGAATTTGTTTTGTTAAT
>JACEII010000052.1:2573634-2628987 GCA_014332785.1 Antheraea mylitta | reverse complement strand
GCCGAAGTTAAAACCATATTCAGAGAGGTCAAAAAGTTTGACGCGGAGTATGATTATGTAACTAAATAAACATATTATTGCCGACGGCAATTAACAAGCATGCACACGTAAGTTGTTACCAAAGAATATACACAAAAAACGTTTCACATATAAATTCATAAACGACCGGGCATATATATATTAAAACGACTGTCCCAATTTAGGACCGTTTTGTTATTTTATCTGTGTTTGTACAGCGTACAGCCTCTTATACAGGAAAGGCTTATACTTTTAAAAGGCCGGCAACGCACTTGTTACTCCCCTGGTGTTGCTAATGTCTATGGACGGTTGTGATCAATTACCATCGGATGACCCGTCTGTTCGTTTGCCTTCTATAACATATAAAAAAAAATATTGGCCTCTGTTTGCATGAGGATGCAAACAGTTTTGTAGGGGTACAATCCTCTACATTTCTACCTAAGTTACCAACGCCTGAATTCTCGCGAGAAAAAAAGGTTGTTTTAAAATTACTTAAATCGTCTTTTTTTTCAAAACCATTAAAACTAGTTTTAAGAAACTAGTAACATATGCAATATGCAAGTGACATGAACTTTGCACACGGTAAAGAAAACCTGTTATTGTTGTAAATGAATTTGTATATTTCAAAACGAGAAACTTAATTCTGCTATATATACAACGAATTCATTAAAATAATTGCCAGTTAGATATTATAGCATATGTTTAGTAACTAGGGCTGTGTAAATATTTGAAAACGAATGCTTTATATAGTAATAATCAATTGCGGAATCTGAGCCCGCGTGAAGCTGTGAGTTATTAATATGTGTATATATACATACATATTATTTAAAATAAGCAATATCTGGAGAATTACTCACAATAAAACTAAGCTTTTAATTAAATAACGCACCAGGGTAAAGTTAACATAGGAGTTCTAGAGATAAGATTAACGTATTCTAAATGTTATTAGTTTCCGATTAGTATCTAAAAAATCGGAACAAAAAGAATGCCTGTGCGTCTATAATGAACTTAAAAGACAATATTAAATGTGTTAACTATTTTACTTAGTACGTGAGAATATTTATTTTTTATTTTTAAAGGAAACTATCAGACTAGTTAGTTATTTTAATACGTCATGGATATAAAAAAAAACTGTATGAAAGACTATTAATGTTGCAGGATTAATCGTAATTTACAAAAAAATCTATCTGTGTTATTGAAGTGAAAACCTTTTTGTGTGACGAAAAATGATGGAGGTAAACACTGTGTTGGGTAGAACATTGAAAATACCGGTTCACATCTTATTGCCAAAATCAGCGTTGGGCGAATTTGCCAGATTAGGCCCCCCTCGGCAGCGGCTCAAGCCTAGGTCTAATCCTTCGGCGTGGAGCCCTTGAGTGCGCTGCTCGCGCGTTACAATGACACAAAATCTTACATCACTGCAACAACATTACACATATCACCCCCACACACGTGTATGCATACACGCTTACACATGAAGGTGGAAGGGATTTGTTTCTTTCTCTTATCGAACTGAAATAGTTTAGAAAATTATCTGATACGAAATATATATAAGAGTTGTTGAGGTATGTATGCTTGGTACACATATATGCTCCAACAACTCATATATGTATGAAAAGTTAGCTTAGGTCAGCTCTGATAGTTCACGAATTGCACATATCAGGCAACAGCCCAAGCCGAGGTGTGCTGTGCACCCTTGAGCTAATCTATCTTCTATCTATACTATAATAAAACTGTAACAAGTCGAAATCTGTACATTAAATATTTTTTGAAAATTTTAATCAGGGTAGACTATGTTATCGATATAGAAGCCAAAAATAATCATTTTACAATTTTTGTCTGTCTGTCTGTCTGTCTTTCTGTCTGTCTGTCCCTATGCACACGCATCACTCTGAAAGTATTGAACCAATCTTGACGAAACTTGACATAGTGATACCTAATATAACGAGATTACATCAAATGTACTTTTTGTCCCATAAAACTCAAAGGTTTCTTCAGGATAAAGGATTAAAGTCTAGAATCTAAACCCGTATTACTCTGAAAGTACTGAACCAATTTTAACGAAACTTAACACAATGATAACTGATATTACAAGGCTACATCCAGGATACTTTTCGTCCCATAACACGCAAGGTGTTCTCCAGGATAACGAAAAACAAAAATTTGTAGTTAACGTAACTAGACTTTTTTGCGACACCTTAGTACAAGAGCCGGCAACGTTGAAAGAACAAGAATTTTAGAGTACCTGGTTCTTTAATATATCAATATATATTTTTTTGTATCATAGGAGGCAAATGAACAGGTGGGTCACGTCATGTTAAGTGACCACCACCTCTATAGACACTAGCAACACCAGGGGTGTCGCAACTGCGTTGCCAACCTGTATACGGGGGAGGGTAAGGGAAGGCAAAGGAGGAAAGGAGAAGAGAAGTGGGCCTCCGACGCTCTCACTGACCAAACGAAACACTACAATGCAAGCGCTGTTATTTCACGTCGATTTTCTGTGAGAGGGTGGTATTAGTCCGAAAGGACACTTGGTAGCCGGTTAACGTTGTATTTTTAATGCGCGTTTTGATTTATGAATAGGTTTAGGAACATTTTTTTTTCAGTAACTTTTAAACGCAATTAAAAGCATGAATGTATCATAGTCAGACACATTTCTTTATAAAACAATATATACCTGCTGATATATTTTATAAAAAAAAAAAATAATTTTAAACCAATATTTTTTCCATAACAAAGAACAAATTTCATTTTATTAAACATTATTGATATTAAGATTTCACCATATACAATGAAACAACGATAAACGTAAAGGTATGTACGTATGGCTTGGGATTGACGCCATTTTAAATATATGCGTCGTCGACCATCAGGCTATACGAAACCGAAATAGCTTGGGCCGGCGAGGTGAAATATCTTGGCGTCACTTTAGATAAAAACTTAAATTTCGATTCACACACAGATAGAGTGTGAAATAAAGCCGCTATGGTCTTGGGTCGTCTCTATCATTTGCTTTGTCATAAGAATAAAATGTCCCCCAGACATAAACTCACTTTATATAAAACTTGCATCTGTCTGACTATGACGTACAGTTGTTCGGTTTTTGCACATACGTAAAATCGTATTCAAAAATTACAGGTTCTCCAGAACCGAGCCCAACGTAAAATAACCGGTGCCCCATGGTACGTCCGGAATAAGGATCTCCACAGGGACCTGGAGATGCGTTCTGCCTGGGCGTATATAAAATCACTCACACGTAGTTATTTCGAAAAAGCCGCGAATCATCCCAGCCCTTTAGTGGTATCCGCCACGAACTATGAACCCGTACCCAACGCTGCGCAGTATAGAAGACGACCGCGACACATTCTTACCGACCCTCCTGATTCAATCACGTCAGCGAAAGATCAGTAGCAGCCTGTCTCTTCAGACAAAGCGTGTTCACGTCCACGCCCGCATAATCACTATCACGCCACCATGGTCTGGGGGTAAATTTCGCTCCCGCAAACCAGATTAGGCCCCGCTCGGCAATGGCTCAAACCTAGGTCCGTTCCCTTGCCGGGGAGCCCTTGAGTACGCTGCTCACGTGATACAGTGACACAAAACTTTACATCACTGCTACAACATCACATACATCACCTATACACACGTGCACGCCTACACGCTTACATGCTGTTTTTCTTTTTCAGAAAAATAAACACACAACAAAGAGTTCTACCCTTATTTTTCCCTATCCTATCCTATATAGTTTGGAGAAATTTTTCCAACACAAAATACATATAGGAGTTGTTGAGGCACGCATGCTTGGTACACATGCATGTTTTAATAACTTATATACATATATCTAGATAGCTTAGCTTCGGTTAGATCAGATAGGTTGCGATTTTTGTACAAAACAGGCGACAGCCCAAGCCGAGGTGTACTGTGCACCCTTGAGTTGGTCGCCCAAACATCCCAAGTCGGTTGAGTGCCTTCAGCGCTCGACTCAATAGTTCGGTGAAGCTGTAAAGAAATTACCAGGTCAACAGCGTATACAATTCGAAAAAAAAATGCGTCGATAACACACGCTGCCACAATTATCGCTATCTTTATCGTGCAGCCAGTACTGCACTAAACTATAGCTATAGCTATATTCTATACACATGATTTTTATAGCAATAAATCGGTCTAAATATTGAGTAATAACTGAATTAGTGTGGAAGATAAAATTTGTACTTATTTATATCTAAATATGGTAATAATAAAATTACTGCTATTCTAACATGGGGTAAGATTACTTTTATTTTTATTTCCAAAAAATAGCATCAAGCACATTATTGTCAATACCAAAAATGTCTTTCAATAATAATTCCATTTTAATAACGTTTCTAAGTTAGTGGAAAAAACATCCTAAAATTATTTAAAAATCAATATTTTTGTCTGTGAAGGTACGATATGCACAAATAAACGCAACTCTTACCGGCAGCTAGGTAGCCCGTTGTTAGGATGAATATAATGTATAAAACTGGCTTGATTGATTCTTTCCGGTATGGCCTCTGCGTATATAGGTAATTTCGCCAATATCAAGTGTGATAGTTTGGATTTTTGGGAACGGTAGTTGTGGCTGCAACTGGATACCAGTTCTATTCATTTTTTTTCGCGTTTAAAAATACAATTGAAACCAGTGATAACCAATTTGGTGCAGACGAAGTTGCACGGGTCAGCTAGTTGTCAAATAAAATCGGCTGAGTGATTTGTTTCTTTCCCTTATCGAACTGAAATAGTTTAGAAAATTATCTGATACGAAATATATATAAGAGTTGTTGAGGTATGTATGCTTGGTACACATATATGATCCAACAACTTATATATGTATGAATAGTTAGCTTAGGTCAGCTCAGATAGTTCGCGAATTGCACATATCAGGCAACAGCCCAAGCCGAGGTGTGCCGTGCACCCTTGAGCTAGTTGTGAAATAAAATCGGCTGAGTGCCCTAAGCGCTTGCCTTAGTAGTCCGGTGAAGCTGTTAAGACCTTGCTGGGTCAATAGCGTAGTCATTTCGAGGAAGAAACAAAAAAAAGCGTCGGGCGCACTCAGTACTTAGATGAGTGACTGACTGGGAACACCGCGTGATGGCTTTGTGTAGTATTTTTTTTAAATTAAAATGGATTTCTGTAATACAAAAGTTTCACTTCTATCGTCTGTCTTTACGATACACCCTATTATGTGTTATAGAACCTAAAATAACAAAAGTGGTTATACGATTTAAAAAAGTTGGCGACAATAACGTTTCTTATCGGAATCAGCTAAGAACCGTCTAAGTGACTCCATAGATCACCAAAATCATTCTTCCCATTTGCAATTGCAATAATATAATATATAATAATGCTGTGTTCTTAGTTCATGTAATTATGAACAAGACAAATAAAGTTATTGAGTGAATTGCTTGAGCTATTTGTATTAAATGTTTCTAGAAGCCGAATGAAAAAGAATTAGTAGTTTATCATACTCTGTACTTTAAAAATAACGATGGCTTAGTGCTTGCGTGCTTGAACAATAATTTTCTATGTTAAAAACCTACAAAAAAACTGAGCTTATCGTGATTATAAATCATAACCAGGTGTTACAAACTTTATTCAGGGGAAGAAGAATTTAGTTCACTTACGCTATAAAATGTAAGGATTGTTGCTAACCCTAGTAATGATATCTTCTAAAGGCCATCGATGTATATACCTATTGTCTATAGAAAATTGTCCACTTTATGACGAAATCCTATTCCTGTTATGAACTTATAAATAGAGGATAATATCCGTTTTATAGTTTATCCACTAGAGAGAACGGCTTGCATATCTCGGTATTTATGTGGTCTCTCTACATGTGTTATTGTCTTATGAATTATACATTTACATAATATTTTTCTTATATTACGTAAGTTATATAATTTCATAATTAACTTTTAATTTTTTATATTTAACTAGCGTTGAGATATAAATTTATTTGTTAATTTTTCTGTTTTTTTTCTAATTAATTTTGAGCACAAGATAAATCTTTATTATTCTTGGAATTAATCTTGACTAAATTATTATTGTTATTTTATCTAAAGCTACACTTTCTTCCAGTCACCTTTGTTATTTCAGAAGGCTTTTTTTTTAAAAGTATAATCACAAACAAGACGATAAACGCTATAAAAAACTGGATTATCTATAATATAAAAAAATGAATCGCTGAAGCTAAGCTCAAATCTTAAGAACAGCTGAACCGATTTCACTAATTTTTTTTTGTTCTTTTTGATATTGTCAGGAGAAGTTTCTTAAAAATAAAATGTATTTGTGTTAATAAATATATGTGATTAAATATGTTTTAGGCGGAACGGAGTTCGTGGGCACTGCTAGTATTTTATAGATTTTTATGAATTTGTATTAGAATTATATTCTTGTATTCATGCATAATACATTAATATACAGGTAATCAGAGCTCTTATACAAGATGAAATTGTTGCTGGTTTTATGTACAGTCACGTACTGTTCTGTGGCGGCAGCAGCAACCCTCGGCGATTTTGTAGATCATGTGGATTCAGCTCCGATATTAGAAAATGCAGAATTGAGAAACAAGGCGTTTAATTGTCTCATGGAGCGAGAACCGTGCGGAGACTTTCAGTTTATCAAAGGTAAGTTGCATACAACGTATGTTATCTATCTATTCGAAGCAACCCATTTCCATCTGAGCTATTTTTGTTTTAAAAGCAACGGCAAAATTTACCTTTATATTCTAGCTACATTTTTTCATTGCCTCAGAACTCAGTTAAAAAAGTTTTCTATGAATAAAATCTAGCTAGATCGATTTATCGTCCCCGAAACTACCTACATACCAAGTTTCACGGAAATAGATGACACCGTTTCCGAGATCCTGGATATATAGCAATATAAAAATATACAAGAATTTCTCGTTTAAAGTTATTAGATAGATAGATAAGTACTAATTTTAATTAAATAATTTCTGAATTTAAAATATGTGATGCTACACCAAGAGAATCGCACAGCTGTGGCCATCTGAGACGGATGGGAACATCCAGAAATATGAAACTCAGGTGATGTAATTTAAAGATCATCCTTTAGGCATGAGCTACTCAATCATTTAGGAATGAATATAGAAAAAAATATAGTGCGTGGAGTCCCTCCGCGCGGAAGAAGTGAAACTTCGTAATGTAGAAATGAAAATAGGAAGGTGTAGAAATTGATATAAATAAATATATGTATATAAACAGGTATACTACGCGCATGCGTTCGAGTGCCTAGCCTTCACTGTCGCTCTGTCTCTTTCTATTCCTCCTCCACAGGAGCATTGACCATTTAACGCAACCTTGCTTTCATACCCCTTCATGGTAGCGTTAAACGTTTAACACAACTTTGTTGGAAATCGCATTAGAAGTTTCACTTCAATAATTTAAAAAAAACAGGGGGTGTCCTAACGACACTCCATAGAAGTGAGACTTTTCGTCACACAAAAAGGGTTGCCGATCACAATTTGATTTCATAAGCCTGACCGAGTTTCTTACTGACACTACCTAATGACCGATATATTATTTTTACCGGTGGCAATGTTTCAACGTTCTAAATTGAATAAAATAATTTTTCTATTAGTTTATTATTAAAAAGAATTCATAACAGTTTCTATTTTACTACAGATAATGTTCCAAAACTGTTGAAGACTAAATGCGGTGACTGTACTGCAAGTCAGAAGAAAAAGTACGAAAAGACACTCGAGAAATTCAAAACCGAATACTATGACATGTATAAAGCTGTAATTGAGAAATATGTTCCCGAGTCATCACAATGAGTGGCATTTGCTGTATTGCATATGTATAAAGATAATATTTATTTAAACCAATAAGATTTAATTAAAATAAAAATGTTCTGTGTTCTTTTTTTAACTTTATTTTTGGCAATCAATCTTTCAGATTATTACTGCCATTGTCACATAGTCAATAATAATACATGCGTCGTACGATCATTTCAATATCAAGCGTCGTGTGAATCAAAATTCTAACAAGATGGTGGATCCCTTGTTAGAAACTTTCAGGGAGTTTCTGTGGCATCTCAGAATTTCATGCTCCGTGGTATTTTTTTGCATTCACTTCACTTATGCACAATAAACTAACTATATTACGTAAAACACCACCAAATTTACAAAATATAGACTCAAATAACACAAGATTATGAATAAAATATAAAATCCACTACATGACAGACTAAAATCCCGCCAAAAAAACCTTCTGTGTTCTTATTAAGAAAAATTGACGTGAAATAATCGTGAAGTTACTTTTTTTTCGATCTGACTACGCTATTGACCTAGCAAGGTCTCAACAGCTTCACCGGACTACTAAGGTGAGCGCTTAAGGTACTTAGCCGATTTTATTTGACAACTGGCTCAAGGGGGCACGGCACACTTGGGCTGTTGCCTGATACATGCAATTCGCGACCTATCTGAGATAACCTAAGCTAAGCTAATTATTCATGTATATATGAATTGTTGAAATATAGATGTGTACCAAGTATACATATCTCAACACCTCTTATACATATATCGTATCGGATAATTTTCTAAACTATTTCAGTTCGATAAGGAAAAGAAACAAAACCCTTCCACTTTCATATGTTAGTATGTATACGTGCATGTGTGTAGAGGTGATATGTGTAATGTTGTTGCAGTGATGTAAGATTTTGTGTCGCTGTATCGCGTGAACAGCGCACTCAAGGGCTCCACGCCGAGGGAACGGACCTACGCTTGAGCCGTTGCCGAGAGGGGTCTAATCTGTTTTTTTTTTTCAACCGATTCCCATCTGAGCTATTTTTGTTTTAGGTCAGTGAAGTTGCTTTTAAAGTAATCTGTACTGGCAGATAAAAGACTTCTCTTATTATTACACAGGTCGGAATTTTTAATGCCACCTGAAGGAAAAGTACTCTTAATAATAGAGATAGCAAATTTTACCCCAAAGAAACATTCCTTAATTTTCGAAAAGAAATAAAACTGCATTCAAAGATTTTCGAAAATTCTCTTAATTCACCAAGGAATTAAACCGACTAAAATCAGTATAAATTACACCCAGTAATTTTATTGCATCGGTCAATAGGGTCAATCACAAGGATGAAATCTCTCTAACATACTTGGTAAATTTAATGAAAGGAAAACCCAGAAATCTTCAATTATTTTAATTATTTACAAAAATGGTAAACTAATTATTTGCTCAAAATGGGCTCTATTTTCTTGAATACACAAATTTATTATTTTAATAAATTCATTTCTAGCAACCTTTAATAACGTGTCGTGCTGAGTATTATAAATCGTATTCTGAACTTCGTCTCTCAATTCGTTTACACTCCCGTAAGATTTAAAGTAAATTTTATTTTTTATATATGCCCACAAAAAAATCTAAAGGGGTGAGATCTGGTGATCTCGCAGACCCACAGGTTATGCCGTTTGTACCAATGCAGGTATTAAAATAATTATTAATCTATGACATACTGATTCTGCTGTTATGGCCTAGAGCTTGATGTATAATTATTTGGTTTAGCTCTTCCTCAGGAAAACCATTTAACTAAATTAAAGATTAGTTTCAAGCTTTTAGCTCTAAAAATGACGATACTTCCATACAACGTTTCATAACCCTTTTCTCGCATTAAAAACTGTGTATCAAATGTCATTTACATCGATTCACTAGTTTTGGCGTGAAAACGCGACAGACAGAGTTACTTTCGCATTTATAATATTAGTAAGTTTTTAACGGTTGATAATGAAATCTAGGGATTTTAAAGGTATCTTAAAAGAATATCTTAAGTAATTGGTGAACGCTTAGATTTACGTCGGTTCTCGTATGTATTTTTAATGACAAGAATATTATAGGTATGTGTTTTATTACAACAAGTAGTTCTTGAAAACCCAAGTGTCGAGGATTTATGAAGACAAAGGCAAATCTATTATTTTTAACAACCGTCGTTAATTTGTATTGTGATTTCCAGTTATGTTTTTTTTTTTGTTTTTTTGTTTATGTTACATCGTAATTGTATTACACGGCGTTTTGTTTTAAATACTTTACAATATTCATTTACAACTAAAAATGTTTGAGCAATCTCCCTTTAGTAAATTATTGCTATTAATTTTTTGAAGGAATTTATTAGTTCGGTAGCGCACTATTATATTTTGAATGGTTTAAAGCTGTCTTCCAGTTATTTCGTTTGTTTTTATAGATACGATTTTCGAATACTATTCATATTGCAAAATGTTTGAAATAAGACTTCCAAGTACCTACTGAAATGATTAAGGCATTTCGGACGTAATTATCAACTGTGTAATCTAATCTAGCCCATTTCAGTAAGAAATTCAGAGATAACTTCAGTGGCGTAACAAAATGCTGGCATGTTAGAACTTTCAAGAAAGATTTTGTGTGATCGGAGAAAGTATGTTTCGTTTTATTTTTTAAAATCCATTTCACTGGTGGACAATAATCAAATCATACGATGCAAAACGCCCCCAATACTTTAGAACATACTGCCAAGTAGTGTAAACCATGAATCTAATACCTTTAAACGAGCAATTCTTGTATATTTTTATATTTGTATATATTCAGGATCTCGGAAACGGCGTCATCTATTTCCGTGAAACTAAGTATGTAGGTAGTTTTGGGGACGATAAATCGATCTAGCTAGATTTTATTGATAGAAAACTGTTTTAACTGAGTTTTCAAGCAATGTAAAAATTTAGCTAGAATATAAAGGTAAATTTCGCCGCCGCTGTCAAAACAAAAATAGCTCAGATGGAAATCAGTTACTTCGAAAATCCGTGTAATCCCAGTTCAAATCCGAGTGACAGCATAAGAGATATATTTTTAGTAGATATCTTTTTTATGTTTTTAAAGAACCGAGCTAGGCTCGGTCGCCCAGGTACTGACAAAAAAATCCACTATATGACATATTAAAATCTCATTTAAATTTTCCAGTAGGTATTAAATCGTTCATATCTATATTGCAATGAAATAAACAGGATGTTAAATATTCACTTGTAATCGCAATGTTACTTTAAGATTTCGTACCTCTTAAATTTACCGTTTTTGGCCGACAAACAGACCTCTAGACCTACTTCGTAAGTAGGTATCTAGACAACAAACTAAACAGTTATATTATAATTTCTATATATTTGTATACATACGAGTATACTGATATTTATTGACACCAAAAAACTATGAATTGCTAATTTTTTAAGTATCACGAGCACATATAGTTCGAAAATTATAATATAAACATATACATACATATGCATATACAACACTAAATATAATAAAAATACATTTCATTTAAGGGTCGATTAACTCCAAACCACTGAATGTATCGATCGCTATATGATTACGACCATTCTATACATTTTTCGTAAATGGTTCGAGGCTGCTTATTTTATGTATTTAATTGACTCTTTGAAAATGTATTAATACGCAGTGAAGCGGGTGATTGTCCTATTGTATGTGTATATTTTAATTATTTATGTTGTCCCCTTATAATTATTAAAAAATATTATGTTAAACAATATTTGTTATTCAACATTAGTTATTTTATAAATTACTATGCCCTGCCCGCGACTTCGTTCGCGTGGAATAAAGATATTCTTTATTTCTAACACGCAGCGGAAGCTCTCAAGAGAGAAAAAAAAAACGAAACATTTTTCATTGGTGGTCTGCTCCTATTGGTCTATAACCTATAACCATTCTCGATAAATAAGCTATATAACATTGAAAGAATTTTTCAAATCGGACCAGTAGTTCCTGAGATTACCCCCTACAACGTCACAACGTCACAAACTCGCAAACTTTACCTCTTTATAATATTATACTAGCTCCTGCCCGCGACTTCGTCCGCGTAGTAATAGTTACTACTCTGGGCTAACGCTAACACGCAGCAGAAGCTCTCAAAAAGAAAAAAAAACATCCCGATTTTGAAACATTTCTCATTGGTATTCCGCTCCTAATTGTCTTAGCGTGATGGTATAAAGCCTATAACCATTCTCGATAAATGAGCCATATAACATTTAAAGAATTTTTCAAATCGGACTATTAGCTACTGAGATTACCTCCTAAAACCTCACAAACTCACCAACTTTACCTCTTTATAATATTAGTATAGATTACAACGTTCTCTCGTGCTTCAAATCTATACATTTTATAAATCGTTTATTACTGTTAAAATTCTATAAAACATGCAGTCAAACTAAATCCAAATATCCTACGAACGGTGAATGTACGCGAGTCTAAAAAGGAATCAAAACACGCCTTGCATTTTATTTAGTTGATCATACTGCTTTCTTTATTTCCGGCCCGGGCATGTTTTGTATGCGATCCGTTACATCGACCTCTTCCTCGACGGAGACTGGTTTGAGAAATGCTTGCACCCCACTGTCGAGTCGAGATACGACCATACCGTCAGTGACAGCCGATCTTGAAGGTCTTACACCGAACTTTCTTTGATCTGTGAGTATTTATTTTAGAATCTTACTTAGAAAGTTACCTTACAATTGTGAAAGTTTCTTGTATAGGTAAAGTGAAAGAAATATTTGTTATGGTAACAAAAACTAGTGAAGTCGAAAGGTGAAGTAAATGTATTCGTATTGTAATGTAAATTGCCTTGAATCTGTTTATGTTTAACCCGTGACATGTATCCTTGTTATTAGTACGCATTTCTATTATATTTATAGTACTGCTTTTTGTGTTATTGTTATGCTATTTCATAAATATTCTAACAATAGATGAATTAATAAGAATTTGAACTATATTACGATATTATGTTTCTTGATACAGAGATCTTTAATGTGTAACCACTTTATGTAAGTGACAACTATGTCTAAAAATCTTAAAGGGATATACTGTAGAATAAGATTAAAATTAGTAGAAATGAATTATATTTTCTTTCTTATTGAAGTTACAGTTTTTGGATACGAGTATGCAACAAAGCAGCATCATTACACTGTATAAAATGAAGTAGCTTCCGCGATCTTTTAAACTATCTAACGGATTTTAATATAGTATTCATCAATAGATAGAGTGATTAAAGAGGAAGGTTTATGTGTATAATACATATATTTATAATGTGATGTCGTAACAAACATATTTTTGTGTGCTAAAATCAGAAACGCTGGCTAAACCTTACGAGATAGATCCAATTAATGTACTACGGAATGGTATCTCTTAAATAATATTATTGATGAATTATACTACCCCATATTAGTATCTACATTGCACCCGTGCGAAGCTGGGGTGGGTCGTTAGTAATAAATAAAATATAAAAAACTAGCAGACCTGGCAGACGTTGACCCGCCCTGATAAAAAAAAGATATTTGATAAATTATGATTCAACCAAACCTTCCTTATGAATCACATTATCTGCTGTTGAAAACCGCATGAAAATCCGTTCAGTAGTTTTTGAGTTTATCGCGAACAGACAGACAGACAGACGCGGCAGGGGACTTTGTTTTTTTACTATGTAATGACGATTAGCGCAAACAAAACCAATAAACAAAGGCTTATTTTTTATTTAAATTAATTATATACTGATTATTATAAATCGAATCCTTCACTAAATTCTTCAAGTGTTATATGTAATTTTAGTAATGGTACCTTATACGTAATACATTCTTTATTGAATAATCACTAAAATATGACTCGTACAAAAGTTATTGTATTAAAAATACAATTTGACTTTTTATTTCGTAATTTTTTGCAAGACGTCAATATTGATATACTTTTTATACAGAAAATATATTTATGGCATATCGTAAAGAGAAAAATAAATACATTTATCTATATATTAATACGTGAAGCAAAATCTTTATACCCCTTTTCAACTGATTTCCCGTGAACGGGTGAACTTGAAATTTGGCATAGGTCAAGTTTATATGACGGAAAAGTGCAGAAAGTGCTGTTTATTTTATATACAATGCATTATAAGTACATTAAATTATCTAAAATATGCACTTCTCACACTACGCTTGAATTTTACACAACATATACACACGTAAATAAAAAAGTCATTTTAACAGCCGTCAATAACGATTTCAAAAAAGGTTGCGAAGGAGGTTGCTATGTTCGACTATATATATTTTTTAACTCTTACGTTCCAATTACTATTTTCCATCCTACATTCAACAATGATATTATAACATATAACTATTATTGTAATGTTCATTAATTTTATGGTGAACTCACTTCAAATGATGATTTAATAGAAAAATGAACCAAATAATACTCCGTATAATCATAATAAGAATTTTGTTCATAAAAGTAATCCATGACTTACACCTCCGCGGTTACAACCTCATTTAGCAACAAAAAAGAATTTATTTTCAAAAGCTAAGTATGAATAATATAATAAATATAATATAATAAATATAAAAGGTAGTATTAAAAACATCTTTGTCTTAGATTCACCATTTGATTGTATTGTGCATCCATTACTTTTCCAAACGATGATACTGGGAAGATCACTATTTCTCATAATGAACAGACTACATTTAATTCAATATCACCCAGAAATACCACCCACCCATGGTGTCGTGTAAAATTAATTGAAAATTGTGTCATGAGTTGCGATCAATTTCCTTATTTTTGTAAAAATATGTTTGCTTAAAATTTGAAAGCTTTACCACGTGGTTTTTGTTTCAAATGTATAATTAATTTCAATTTTCATTTACACATAGATTTTTTTTTAATGTTTATATAGTTATAGATCATTGCAAATAGCAAATAACTGAGTAGCCATGATGAAAACCTTTGATTATAGAAGTATACCCATTGACAAAAGAATCCTAATAAAGTTCAAACCTTAAAATATCAAATAACTATGGTTGAATCTTGATCACTGGGCGCCCACTAGTTAATACAAATGCGCTACATTTAACTTTTGTCATGACTGAATATGATAATTTATTATCAAGGACACTATTACGAGTATAATAAGATCAGTCTTTAACATAAGATTATCTTGAACTTTAATAGAACTCGATTTTGATTGTAGTCCGGTGAAGCTGTTAATACCTTGTTAGTTCAACAGTGTAGTCAGTTCGAGAAAAAAAAACGATTGTGATAACTGCTATCAATAATTTAATGAAAACCGTACAAGATCATTTCGATTTTAGACTTGAGTTAGAAGGTAAACTTTGAACCATAACAAAACATTTCGATTAGATATAATTTAAAAGATTTGCTAAAAAAATGCCAATATATCTCTTAGTGTATGTAATACATAAGACATTTACTTAAATATTGTTTCATATTTGGGATAAAAATGGTAAAATGAGTACAATAAATAACATATATTCTTCGACTCAGTTCGCGTGGAATATTTACTTTGGGCTAATGTTAACACGTAGCAGAAGCTCTTAAGGAAAAAAAACGATTTGAAACATTCTTCATTGGTGATCTGTTCCTATCGGTCTTAGCGTAATTGTATATAGCTCATAACCAGTCTCGATAAATTAGCTATATAACATTGAAATAATTTTTCAAATCGGACCAGTAGTTCATGAGATTACCCCCTACAACGTCACAAACTCACAAATTTTACCTCTTTGTAATATTAGTAGGTATAGATAAACAGAACAGAAAGTAATTTGATAATATAGACACTAATGAATGTTTTATTTGATATTTGTATGTTAATGACTAATTAACATCTAATGATGCTCTAGAATTTAATGGCAACAATTTGACTTCTACTTCGATTTTACGTCTTTGTAGGTTGATTTAGGATAGAAAAATAGCTAACAATTGATAATGTGATATTGTAACTGCAATGACTTCTCGGAAACTTACCAATGTCACCACATTTAAAGGAAGGTTTCTTTGAAAACTTTTAACTTTGTAACATTAAGATTTTATCCTCTACATTTCTTACCATTCCGACATGACCCCGAGATTTATCGTTAAAATAAACATTTAATAGTTCAGATTGTTATCGGCAACCAAAGTGCATATCCATTTTAAGACCATAGTTAAATAATAATCTTATATAGTCAAAGTTGTTGTGCAAGCCTGCAAATACTATCGTAAAAGTGAACTAACTTAATATATGCAGATATACTAGTCAAAGCCAGTGAGATTAGCGGTAATATATATATTTTTTTTTGTATATATTGCCTTCTAATATTTCTACCTTTGTGCGCATATCACGCAAAGAGTACTCGATAATTTTTGGATAAATTTGTATTCGGTCACGCATACTAGCATGTGCAGCATGACGCGAAATCATAAATTATATGGTGCAAAAAAATACCACTCATCGTGCCTAAAGAATTTTACAGTTTAATAAAAAAATTGAGCCGTCACGGGACGCTTGGCAAATGTGAAACATCGAAATTGTTTTGTGTAAGTTATTTTCATAAAAGAATAGATTACGACAGGAATCAGCTATGGCATAATGAAAGGATAAAGCCTTATAAATTTGTTCCATAACATAATGACTCTTTTTTTCTCATTTTATTACATAAATATGCTTTTTTAATAAATACAAAACACAAAATTCAACTTGGCGCAGACGCGGTGTATTTTGAGGCGTTTATCAAAGGACGCTAGGTTGCCGGCGTGTGCCACGTAACACTAGTAGAACGAGTGGCCTACAAAATAGTTTGAATCTTATGTTATACAGATAAGGTTGCAAATGTTTTTGAGTATTTCGTTAATAGTGTATTGTTCGTGTTTTGCGTTGCCACCCGCAAGCCGACGTGTGCCGTCCACCCTTGAGCTAGTTGTCAAATAAAATCGGCTAAGTGCCTCAAACGCTCGCCTTAGTAGTCTGGTGAAGCTGTTAAGACCTTAATAGGTAAATAGCGTAATCAGTTCGAAAAAAAGCGTAGCCACGCCAACAATCAGGTTTACCCTCCGCCTATAGATGTTTCACATCAAAAGTATTAAATTTTTTTTTTTTTCTAATTTCAGAGACTAAAAACATGAGGAGTTGGTTGCTCTGCCTCTTCGTGCTGACGGTGGTGGTTTCACGCTCCACGCAGCAAAATTACCCACGAAACGACAACATAAATATAAATGCTATATTACAGAATGATAGAATACTTCTCGGATACTACAAATGTGTTATGGATAAAGGGCCGTGCACAAAAGATGGGAAAATTTTCAAGCGTATGTAGCTTTTGACCTTATATAGAACATAATAGGGAAGTTTCTTATTTAAATGTATATCGTATTACGTGACCTGGTTACATATATAACACCATTAATAGAATAGTCGTGAGTTGCTTAATAAATTCTTAGTTTTGTACTGCATATGTATGTAACTCGTACTTGTTTGAAGTACCTAAATGTATACAACTAGCAACTGTCCACGACTTCGCATACGTTTTTTTATGAAGATATGAGTATAATTTTTTATTTCTAAAAGTAATATTAGTAATTTTAATGGACTATCATTTTTCGAATACTATTTTTTTTTCTTATTCTTCTGTTCTACAGACTCTTGGTCCGCACCATTTTTTTGCTTTCGCTTATTTTTATTGTCTGCGTGAAAAATTGTATCTGTGGATTATTGGATGTTTTTTATTTATTTAATATTATTTTAAGTTACTTTTTTTTAATTTGAATTAACTATTTATTATTTTAAAGTGGATTTTTTAATGATGTTATTGCCTTTATGGCGGTTTTATTATGATCCTTTATGACCATTTTTACATTATAATCCACAATGTCCCGCTCCGGAACATTCACGGCTCGATGGATGAACCTACTAACCGCTTCCTCAATCACGTCAGTATAGTAGGCACAGGTGTCAGTGTGCATGGATATTGCCAATACTAATATTATAAACGTTAAAAACAGTCTTGCGAGTCCCCTGGTGTTGCAAGTGTCTATGGATGGCGATGATCACTTAACATCACGTGGCCCGTCTGTTCGTTTGCCTCCTATAACATAAAAAAAACAAGACCGCCGATGTATTATAAGCACCGTAGACGTTTTACGAAAACTCCGGGATTTAAGTTAAAGCCCCGTTTATGACTACAGATATGATACCTCTGTAGTTGTATATTTAGTTAAATGCTTGTAGAATAGAGTCTTCAAACTATTCAATGTAGACTTTTTTATTTTTTTTACTTCAAGGGAGGTTTTGTGGCATCTCAGAATTTCATGCTCCGTCGTATTATTTTCCATTCACTTCACTGATACACAATAAACCAACTTTATTAGGTAAAACACCACCAAATTTACAAAATATGGAGTCAAATAACACAAAATTATGAACAAAATATAAAACACACTACGTGTCAGACTAAAATCCCGCCAAAAACTCTGGATTTTTTTTTATTTATATGAATGTATTTTTTTCTGAAAACCTTATGTATTTACAGGTGCTTTGCCGGAAGCTTTGCCAACAGCATGCGGACGTTGCACATCAAAACAAAAAGTAGCATTTCGCACCTTGCTTCTTGCCATCAGGGTTAAAAGTGAACCCAGGTTTTTGGAATTACTCGACAAATACAACCTGAGCCGTGCCAATAGAGAGGGACTGTATAATTTTTTAGCAACAGGAGTTTAGCGTAAACTAGATAGTTTAACTCGATAATAATTGATTTACCCTTTTAATGCTACTTACGTGAAAAATTTGTTTTTAAAATAAACCTTAGCCTTCTAAATGACTGATACTATGGACTTATTGATGCATTTATAACTTAATTTACATATCTTAGTTATTAAATTCAATTAGAAAATGTATTAGTTGTTTTTTTATACACGACAGACGTTTTCCCACCCTGGCAATAAAAGATACTTTGACAGATTAGATACGCAATTTTTTCTCATTAATTACTTTATATATTGATGAACATTGCATGAAAATCCATTCAGTAGTTTTTGAGTTTATCACGAACATATAGACAGACGTAGCTGAAGACTTTTATAATATGCAGTGATTACACAATTATTAAGCTGTGAACTAACACGTTTAATGGTGCAGTTTAAATGTAATTAAAATCAATCTTAGCGTTGATCAACAATTAATATTTATTACACATTTATACATATATTATAATGGACCTGACAGATTGCTTTCTGAGAAATAATTGTTGAGGTTTCTTATAAATAGTTAAGTTAATATAAGTACAACTACATTTAATTACTATATTTAGATCGGGCATTTCAGAAACCCCATAAGTCACATTTTTTACCAAACGGGGTTTTTGCGTTTTTGTGTTTTTCTAAAATAGCTTCATATGTCAAAAAATCACAGAAGTAACTTTAACATCAAAGGAACAGCACCGAGTCAAATATCGCATGCATTAGAGAAACTCCATAAGTAACTAACTAATTATGACACTGATTTTATTCAAAATTAGACAATATTCATTTTTCCACTATAATGAAAGACAACATAGGGTAGTGACTGTTAGTAAATACATTAGTGGCTTTGTATCACATTCTTTTATGCTGAGGAATCCATCTAAGGTTGTCTTATGTAAAACTTACAACTTATCTTCCTCAAGAACGAAATATATAAATGGTCAGTTACAGATCGAGAAAACAATAAGGATTAAATCTATTCTAGAATTTTGGTTTCAAATTACTAATTATTCATAAATAAATTAAATAATAAAGAAAAAAAAACTTTTAATTTCATGTATCTCAGAAACCTCATAAGTCGAATGACTTTTAAGTGATTTTTTAGGCACTTAAAATCAAGAAAAGTATATTTTATAAAATAAAAACGTTATATTATTACCTAAACCTTCCTAATGTTAATAAAATAAAGTTAGTTCAAAACAATTTTATGTATCAAAACAGTTTTTTGCTTCTCCTGGAAAATTAACTTTGGGTGACTGATGGGGTTTTTGAAATATCCGATTCATTTACTTTATATTAAAGAAGATTAATGTGAGTATGATAATCTTGATTCTTCTTTTAGTGCTATTATACGAATAATAAACAACTGTTTAAATATAACAGAAGTATAAAATATTTAGAAGCTTTTGGACTCTTACGTGGAGCGTTCATTGAATAAAGGTCTCTGGACTCCTGATGTAAAAACAAGTTAAATGTAAGCTATACATTATCTTTTACATAAATATAATGATAAAGGTCTGTAATTGTGCAGGCATGATACAAAAAGATGCGTAGACTACAATCTTTTTTTTTGTTTTTCTTCTTGGACATATGACCTTATCTAAACCAGAAATTAACACATCTTAATTTTATATAGTATTTTAAGAAATTACGATTTTTATAATACTTCCAAAGACTCTTCTTCTCGATGACTGGGTTGTTTTCCGAACCGGTGGTAGCTTTGACTTTCATAAGCGCCTTCTCAGGGCCTAAATTGAATAAAGGATATTTTGATTTCATTTTGATTTTTGACTAAATATTTTGTAGACAAAGTAAAATTTTGCTTTCAATGTCATTTCTTTTGTTCAAACATTGATAAGATAATAAACACGGTAGACAAAGACGCGGGTATCAGCCAGTAAAATAATAATTTCATTAAATTTAATTACATAAATAACTGTATAGATTGCGTTTTTTTAACTTTAGTCTCGATATTGCCAAGGCATTTGAAGTCTCGCTATTGCCAAGGCATTTGATAGGGTCTGGCACCGTGGTCTTTTTTCAAAGCTTCCGGCGTACGCACTCCCCGACAATTTATGTAAATGGCTCTCGGGCTTTATACATGAGCGCAGAATTCGTGTCCTCGTTGAAGGATGTGATTCGCAGCTCATGTCAATAAATGCTGGAGTTCCTCAAGGCTCTGTACTATCACCTACTCTGTTTCTTCTGTATATCAATGATATGTTGCCTCTAGGCATATTCATTGCTATGCAGATGACAGCACCATCCATGAGTCCTATCACAGCAAGCCTTCTAGTGGTCGGGGAGAAACAGAAAAGAGACGGCAAGAACTTGTGACTGAACTTGAACGGTACTTACTTCGCATTTCTAAATGAGGAGCAAGTAATTTGGTTCAATTCAATGCCAACAAAACACAGGTGTGCGCGTTTTCCTGCAAAAAATCCCCATTTACTCCCCTTCCAACTCTTCAGAACGTCTCGCTCGCAGTGCGAGATAGCCTCAATATCTTAGGCATAGATATTCGCAGCGACCTCAATCCTAAGGATTACATCGTAAGCGTGATCTCTACTGCATCTCGGAGACTCGGAATAGTGAACAGGGTGCGACTGTTTTTTATGCCTGAACAGCTATATATCCTTTATAAGGCACAAGTTCGGCCTTGCGTGGAATACTGTTCGCACCTTTGGGACGGTTTCGCAAATTACCTCTTGGATACCCTGGACAGGTTGCAGAGACGGGCTATCCGCATTGTGAATGATGCAGATGTAACAGTGGATATAGAGCCGCTTCAGTTGCGCAGGGACATAGCCTCACTGAGTGTGTTCTACCGTCTGTATCACGGCGAGTGCTCCGACGAGTTATTTAACTTAATCCCTTCCTCCCCTTTCCACAACCGAACTACTCGCACTGGCCTTCGTAGCCACAGTTTTACGGTAAATTGTATCTGGGCACGAACTAAAAAGTTCGCATCGTCATATCTTTGCCGTACCGTGAAACTGTGGAACAATCTCCCGGCTAGTGTGTTCCCTCCTTCTTATGACATGGGGTCCTTCAAGCGTAACGTGAAGAGACACTTTCACAGGCCGGCATGACAGCGGCGACCAGTGATGGATAATCTGTCTCTCGGTGGTTGCCGATGTTTTTGGATTGTACTATGCTTACCATCAGGCATAGCACAGTCACTTTGTCGAGCTGCAAGAAAAAAAAAACTTAGGAATGATGAATGATGAATAAAATTGACATCAACATGCCTTTGTATATTATGAATTAGCAAATGAACTTGCCATTCATATGGTGTTAAGTAGCCACTGTAGCTTGCAGCACAAGATTAGGCCCCCCTTGGCAGCGGCTCAAGCCTTGGTCCATTCCCTCGGCGTGGAGCCCTTGAGTGCAATAACATTACACATATCACCTCCACACACATACACGCATACGCGCGTACACACACACATACACATACACATGAAAGTGGAAAGGTTTTGTTTCTTTCTCTTATTGAATTAAAAAAGTTAAAAAAATTATCCGATACGAAATATATATAAGAGTTGTTGAGGTATGTTCCAACAACTCATATATGTATGAATAGTTAACTTAGGTCAGCTCAAGGCCGCGAATTTTACGTATCCGGTAACAGCCCGAGTCGAGGTGTGCCGTGGACCCTTGAGCTAGTTGTGAAATAAAATCGGCTGAGTGCCCTAAATGCTCGCCTTAGTAGTCCGGTGAAACTGTTAAGACCTTGCTAGGTCAATAGCGTAGTCAGTTCGAGAAGAAAAATGTAACTTGCAGCTGTTTACTACAAATTTTGAAAAGTCCTACTAAGGTCATTTATTAGTAATCCTCGTGTGCTAAGTTATTCTACCGACCTCACCCTATAGAATGGAATACATCAGTTAGTGTGGAAACTTCTGTTTTGCTGCAGTAAAACTGTGACAGTGTTATTTCTTCAGTTAAACTATTAGCTACTAACACTGTTAATAAATATTGTTTATTAGGCTTCGCAAACCAAATTGACGTATATAATTGAACAGCATTATTTTAACTATTTTATAATTTGTCAGTCTTATGTATACCTTTTAAATCTCCAACAAATGTAAATTATTTCGTTCATCACAAATTACAGAACATTTGACTTCAGCTTTGACAACTTGATGTAGTCCGGTGAAGCTGTTAAGAGCTTATTAGGTCAATAGCTTAGTCAGATCGAGAAAAATAATATTTAAAAAATTGGCAATTTGATGCCTAAAGTGTGCTGAAAAATAAAGTCATATGCGGACAGAATTTCCAAAAAAGATTAAAAATAACTACCCTCACTTATAGAATAAACTTGTCTATATGTATAACTCAGATGGTAATTACCAAGTAGTTGTTCAAGATTTTCTTAAAACTCGGATAAAATATGAAAACGCGTATAAAGAAACGCTTTCAAATAAAAGAGATTAAAATGGTATTAAAGTATTCTAAATAACTATTACATAAAGCCACATAATAATTATAATTTCTTTTTATCATTGATTCCTTCTGAAGGAGTTTCTGAATTTTTTTCCAATGCTCTCCGAAATGTTTCAAAGCAAACCCAGCCCTCAGAATGATATTTTTCAGCTTCATTCCAAATATCGTTAAATTTTTGGTCTGAAAATTCTTCACCGCTTGCTTTGAATACCCTTTTTACCGTACTAGGATCGCGTTTAGCATACATATCTCTATGATTAATATGAAATAGAGTTAAAACGCTAGGTGCAATACAAGATCTCATATCAGATTCATGCGGAAGGCACGTTCGGTCTGCTTTACAACAACCTTCAGGTGTAACAGGATAATCTTTATCAAAATACCTACCTGAAGGTACACCAGCCATACCTCGTTTGTCTATTTCCTGATTTGGTTTAACCATTTCCGTGTAAGTTGTACGAAAATCGAGACATTCAGCTGGTATATCATGTATTTTAGGTATCTCCGGAGAAGGTTCTCTATAGTTAATTACATGTACGAAAGTTTTATATTCAATTTTAGAACCATCGAAAGCCTGCCACATTGACAATAATGGTTCTATTAATGCAGGATCAAACCTGATTAATTTAGTTCCACAAAATTCGTAAACAATATTCTTCGGTAGCCAACCAGTTTTTTCTTTATCAAAATACTTGAGGTTTAGGTAAAAGTTTGGAAAAAATGTTGGTAAGAATCGTTTTGATAAACACTTTCTGAGTGTATTTAAATGTTTTAGACATTTTCTAAAGAATTCTCGCTCTAGATTTATTTCACAAAAACTTAAGCATTCTGGAAGGTTGCCGGGAGGCATAAGTTTCCCAAAGGAATACCCGTCCGGTACATTACTAATGTTATTATTAGGTGCTAAAACCGTACCAACTCTCGGTTGATGATTATCCTGGAAATTCTTTTGTACTGTATTAATTATAGTTTTCTCTGCTGTCCCTAATGCAACTCTGTCGTCAGTTACACAACATCTAGCGTATGTTCCTCGTTTATCAACAAACGTTCTATGCCCATAAGTTACATCAGATCTGTACGAAGGTTCACAGTAATTACGATTAGTTTGATATCCTGGAAGTTTAGACGGTGTTGTTTTGTCCGGGATAGGATCTTTCGGCATTACTATATCATACAACCTACCGTGAAAAGCAGTTGCTTTGCCGAATGTCGTGTTAAGTATTTGAAATCCTTCTGGTAGCATTGGTACTGAATCTTGAATTTTACCAAGCGGCTGTTTCCAATACGACTTATATAATGTATCTTTAAAATCGCCTACAAGCGTTTGGAACTTTGTTTTAATAGGTGGATTTACTATTTTAGCGACATCACTAAAAGGGCCAGCGTACCGCATGTCAGGAGGTATAGGGTGGCGTAAAGGTGGTAGTGAGCGTGGTTTAGACGGTGGAATAATTGCATCACTAATTAGAGCATCTACCTCATCCTTAAGCAAATAATGCTGTAGTGAATCTTCAACACGTTTATCAGGCTGTGATGTAGGTAAGCCGGCGGCGCAAACTTTTGGATCTCGTTCTATAAACATTCCGAAATTTCCCTTGCCCCCTGAAGTCGATCTTTGACAATCTACAGGCATGTTTAGATTTTCTCAAACATTATCCGATAAAAAATTATACCTAAAAATGTCAACTACATAGTTTGACAGATTATATTCTTTATATTACGCAGTAAATTTGTTTCTGGTACTTGGTACTAAACTTTTTTCATACATTTTGTAATCATATATTGGAAATTTGTATGAAATATATTACAAAGTAACTGGAAAATAAGAGTATCCAGTAACTTCCAATCCAGTAAATTTCAACTATCCTATCAGTATTTTTTCTATTTTGATGTTACATACAGACACTTCATTTTTATTATATGTATAGGCTAGTTGTTACCCGCGGCTTCGCAAGCGTTTTTTAAATAAATGTAAAACTGTGATTAGATGTGTAAATTACAGAAATACTCTCTCAAAAATATTTGTAAGTACGACACGCACATCAAATACTGTAACAGGTAACATGTACATTATATATGTGAATACTAACTTTAAACTACTGTATACCATCCTCAGTGAGTGCTCACTTACACTATATAAGAAAATATTAAAAATATTAAGCTATACACTATCGAACAATATGTGTTAAATCTTTTATTATATAGATATACAATAATATGTCCATATTGTCGATATAAATAAGTTATTAATATACCTTGCTATAATTTAAATCACATATAAACATATGCCTTTAATTATATTTATTCTTGGAGTCCAGAAAAACGCACGTCTCACGCGCATGTTTTCAGTGAATAACATATTTTTGAACAATTTCATACTAACGAATGCACGGGTAACAGTCCATCACAACATATCACTATATAGTGTAAAACAAAATCCTCTGCCACGTCTGTCTGTGTCTCTTCGCGATAAGATCGAAAACTACAGAACGCATCTTCATGCCGTTTTCACCTATATATAAAATGATTACCCGGAACTAATAAACAAACAAACATATCAACAGATTTAAAAAACAATGTTGTTATTTGTAGCCATATGCATTCACCAAAAAGTATTTACTTTACTATTACATACACACACTTTATTTTTATAATACGTAATAGATTACAAATCAAACATTGGGAACAAAACTAACGTAGAATAAACTTTTTGAGGAATTTTTCGCGGGATTTCAGTCTGTCATATAATGGATTTTATATTTTATTCATAATCTTGTGTTACTTGTCTCTATATTATGCTAAATTGGTGGCGTTTTATGTAATATGGTTCATTTATTATGCATAAGTGAAATGAGTGAAAAATGACGAAGCATTAATTCTGGAATCTTGAAAATTAGGAAGATAAAAGTTTACGAAATATTATACAGAAGATTTGGCGCTTATACCTTTACATTAACTTGAACATAGAATAAAACTGGTTAAAGAATACATAAGAACTATCTATATTGACAGCTTCAGAATTGGCAATATGGATTATATCCTTCGCCTATCTTATTGGACGAATATTATTACTACTAAACTGTTTGAATGAGAACACAAAATAAACTCTGAAAATATTTGCGATAGAAAGTTATCACGTTACCATGGCAACGCATACGATACTAACACTAACACGCAGCAGAAGCTCTCAAAAGAAAAAATAGCCCGATTTTGAAATATTCAATTTCTTGATTTTTGATCAATTATTTATTGGTATTCTAAGATAACAAATCTTTAAAAATATTTGTTTTACCTTAGCAGCATAAGAACGAGGAGGTAAGTAGCATGAGTCATCTAAACAGACCACCGGCAGTTAATTCCATAATGTACGTATTAGTATTGTATCCACGGTCGTAATTATTACGTAGGCTAATGTGACATATGTATTTAATATGACAATGACCAAGGGCCTTTTATAAATAAGGAGGAATTGTAATTCTCTCAGTTATAAAGAGAAGCTTGTATGTATTAACAACACTTGTGTACTTCGCTAAGCTCAGAAGTGTTTAAAAGTGTTGTTTCGATAAATAACAATAATCAAGTTTTAATCACATCCGTGGTTAAGTTTACGACCGGTATTAAAACAGGTAATCATATCTAAAGTACTAATTTATATAGACAAACTGACTCAGTAACTGAAATATATAATACTGCAGCTAAAGTTAGGACGTTTGGGTTTCTTTTACACTGTAGGTGAGTTCTAAAGAAAGATTTCTGAAAAATCAACGCCTAAAGTGTTGAAAAGGCGAATAAAAGTTTCTATAAAATATGACATTTCCGTAACTCAATTACTCTCTAAAATTAAGTGTCAAAAATTAATACTGCATGAGAATATGTGTAAAGCCGGAGATATTGCTAGCAAAGTGTTTTTAGAGTGTAAAGATTAAATGTAAAAGTCATCCCAAAGCGTCAATGCAAGTGATTATCAAAAAATACTTTATCGGAAACATATCTATACTAACATTATAAAGAGGTAAATTTTGTGAATTCGTGACGTTGTGACGTTGTAGGGGGTAATCTCAGGAACTACCGGTACCATTTTGAAAATTTATTTCAATGTTATATAGCTCATTTATCGAGGATGGTTATATGCTATATATCATCAGGTTAAGGTCAATAAGAGCAGAGTACTAATAAAGAATGTTTAAAAATCGGGATTTTTTCCCTCGTAGAGCTTCCGCTACGTGTTAGTTAGCCAAAAGTAACTATTCCGCGCGAACGAATTCGCAGGCAGAGGTTAATGTATAAAGTAATTTGAAATCCTGATAGGTGTTAAAACCAGTAGTTATAAATAAAAATTATTGCAGATAAATTCTAAATACCGCTATTCAAATGTAGAGAAGAGGTGAGGTATCTCGATAAAGAACATTATTATTTGATGTTATTCCATTCTAATATCTCTCAATGGAAGATAATTAAAATAAGTGATATTTTTGCTTCTTATGATAAGCAAACCATATGTATTTTGTTTGTTTCAATTAATAACTGTACTAGTGAATGATTTTTTGAAAAGAGACTAGTATAGTATTGCCAACTGTTCCCCTGTATCAAGGAACGCCCCTGCACTTTTTGCAAAAATCCTATGTCTCCTATTTGTATATATACATATACCCACGAACATTGTAGCTTCTACATTTTAATATAAGTAAATGTAAATAGAACTATGAAGAAATATATTTATTCCGGTTATAAAAGATAAATTCCGTATTTTTTAAGACAAGGACTTTTTATTCTTTGAAGTCAAACAGAAGTTTTGGCAAATTTACTACCCTTAGGTTATTACAGTGGGAAAAGCTAATTACATGAAAATTTGCATAAAAAGATTAGATTTGTAAAGCGGCACAATAGGCAAAGAAGTGCAACGTTTTTAGATTTACTTTCAGTACGAGATGAAACAAATGAATAACTATAATCTGTGTAATACAAATAATCCCAATATACTTAGCTTTTTAATTGCTTTAATCATACTTTTATACACACATACGTACGACATGGAAATCTTCTTCTTCCCATATTGCGGATATCTAAAGATATATTCATATAAAAATGCAGTTTCATAGCAAACTTAACTAATCAATTAAAAAACTGTTTCACGAAATTTCAACAATACTAATGAAACTTTAGTATCCTTTCTCATATTATATCCATATTTCCACAAAGCTTTGCTTATTGTAGCGCTAAAAACTAACCTAAAAAGTAATTTGATAGAGGCACAGAGAAACATTCGTAGACCTTTCTCATTCCAATAATAACTCAAAATGAACATTTCCAAATTCCTGTGATGTGTACTAAATCACTGGCTCAGTTATCGTGTTGCGTCTATCATCACGCAGACTAATAACTCGTAACGCATGCCAATATCTTTTTTCTCTCAAACTGACTAAAACTATTGACCTGACAGGCATCACAGCCTCACCGAAATACTAAAGCAAGCGCTTAAGGCACTCAGCCGCTCGGTAACAAGCTGAAGAGTGTCAGAGTGTACGAAATTCGACTTGGGCTATTGTCTTGGATCTATAACGCGATACATTCTAATCTAAGCTATCTCAACTATACATACCTGTACGCTATTTACTCACATATTTGACTAGCGTTTAAGCCACACCATTCCAAGTTCCAAATTCCAACACAAAAGAGATCAAACGACATTTAAGTAGTATGTAGTAAAAACAAGTATACTTACAGATATATCAACTATAATGTAGAAGTCTATACGTAACTGGCAATACAAGTGCTTATGTAACTATGCAATTTACGTCATTTATCAGCTACCTACTCGCATAATTGCCTATAATTGACAATAACGTTTTTTTTTTAACAACGATTTATAAACTGTTGTCCATTACATTGCTAACTGTTAATTTGGTGTTTGTATCGTATTATAACTTGTAAAGATGATGAAAATAAATGAATTATAATGTTTTCAAAAGTAAAAGCTTCTACAGATTATTGTCGTTATTAATACAATGGACAGTATTCTAACTCCAACCTATATAAGAATATGTTATTTGGTCCAACAAAATTATGAATACTTATAAAGATAGAAGTGAACTTTATAACATGCGCTGAAGGATTATATTTGTAAAATCGAGCTATTAATTATTCATAATTATCTTCTTAGCCTTATTCCACCTAAGTAGGATCGGCACAACATTTTTTCCGTCTCCACTCTTCCCTATCCGATGTCGTCTCAGTATTCACACCTTTTTCACACATCAGTTTTCACACAATCTATCCATACCTTTTTCAGTCTTCCTCCACTCCTATATCTGTCCACAATCATACACACAACTTTTCTAGTTACATGGTTTTTATCTCTCCTCATGACATGCCCACACCGTGCTTCTCTTCAATTTCTCTATTACTGCTACCTTTTTCAAACTTCCTCTGATTCACTCTTAATGTTATTTGTTCTAATTATTCATATTCAGGTTTTAAATATGATGAACATTAAGTGTTCTTTCTATTTCACAAATTGGAGGTTAAATAATGCTTTCTTTTTCGCAAGTTAGAATACCATCGGCTGATATTATCAATAATAACAATGAACTACAAATAAACGAGAGAAAAATAGTTATATCGTAATTAATTTGTTAAAATTTATGTGACAATAATGTTTTTTTTTATTATTATTCCTTATTGAAATATAGAAAACCTCTTATTATTATTTTTTTGTTTCAGCAAAATGAAGATATCGGGTATCATTTTAACAACTGTACTGGCACTAGTTTCAGCAGATTTTTACAGTTCGCGGTATGATGATTTCGATGTTCAGCCTCTCCTTGAGAATCCCAGAGTACTTTCTGGCTATACGAATTGCTTCCTCGATAAAGGACCTTGTACAGCGGACGCCAAAGATTTTAAGAGTATGTAGTTTTGATGACATTTCTCTATCATTTACAAAAGTCTCAAGGGTAAGAACTCACTATGATGTATATAGGTAATGAATAGGTAGAATAGTTAAATAAAAATGAATCAATTTTTAGTGGCTTTAGATATTCCAAATTTCCAATATGACAAAATTGGCCTCCTAATGCTATCAAAATAGTATAGGAACATTGGAGCAGTCAAAAGTATCAACTAAACGATGTCTCCTATATTGCTATATTTAATTTAAAACTGTGTTTACGTCGTGTCATTGCTCTGTACTATCCATCCTGTATTTTTTTTTTATTGAAGCACGACAAAGTGACTGCACTATGCCTGATGTTAAGCATAGTACAATCCAAAAACATCGACAACCACCGAGAGACAGATTATCTATCGCCGGTCGCCACTGTCATGCCGGCCATAATGACGAAAGTCACCCGGTACTGGATATGCACAGGCTGATCCCGAAACGCGGCGCGCAGAAGCGAGTCACTATAACGAGCTTTTTCGCCATATACATGGTGGTTGCGACCCAGTCGGGCTGTAAGATCCTACAACCCCGCTATCGCCATTGCCTCGTTCGTTGATCAGCAGGGTGCACCACGTGCAGGTGAGGTTGGCTTGGATGTCTCAAGTCTTAAGATGTTACTCAACACCCCTTACACCCCTCAAGTAAATTAAATATTATCAAGTAAATTAGATATTACAAAGACTCGCTCTATAATGATCTAATGAATCTAAATGAATCTAATATGAAAAAAAAAACAACCTTTTTCTGATATTGAAATAAGTTAGCTAAATTCCAAAGTGCATAGGAATTTAGAATTAATAATTTTCCTTTATATATGAAATCATAAAGTTAGTAAATAATATATTTATCGTAGGAGACACTATTGACTTGCAATACCTCGCTATTGACTATATGGGAGGTGTTACTAATGACCTCAAACGTTATTGGTTAATGCTATCGGCTGTTTATTATTTACCCCGATGTAAGACGCTATTAAAAGGCGGCCGATCACTAGATGCTAGGCATAATCTCTCAGACAGTTGGGTTACTCATACCTAAGGATAATTCGTCGTAACTATAGTCAGTGTTGTGTTTCTGTATCAGTTAACGTTTCATTCGATTGTTTTTGGTGGATTGATCCATCATATCATAACCATAACGTCACTATATGACGTCACACTTCTACATGGACGCCATCTTATTGCTGCTCCGACATATTATATAATAAATTTCAAGCCATTACGATCTGTGATTCAAACGACTTTTGTGTGACAAATTAGGTTTGAAATTTGAAACATATCTAACCGTTAACACAGATAAAAATATATTTAAAAATCTAGAAATATACACATATATTATAGAAGAATTACAAACTGTTTAATTATCTAACAGTAATAGTGAAGTAACTTGTACATTAAATGAAATATTAACAAGATTCAGTATTGACACTTAGCCAAATTACTTTGAAATTAATTAAAGTTCGTTTTTCAGAGGTAATTCCAGAAGCACTTGAAACTACTTGTGGGAAGTGCACTCCTAAACAGAAAGAACTAATAAGGGCAGTAGTTAGGGCTGTGATGCAACAACACCCGGCAGCGTGGGATCAGCTCACTGACAAATATGACAGCGAAAAAAAATACAAAGAGGCCTTTGATAAATTTCTTGAAGAAAAAGACTAATTGGAACTCTTTTAACAATGTAAAGATTATATTATATCAGAGTTTATTTGAAAATAGAATGTAATTCCCACAGAGTATGAAGTATTTTTAAGTAATTTTGTGTTATTGTATCTTTATAACATTGGTTATGCCCGCAATTCATCTCGCATGTAAATTACGATATCCATGTATACTAATCTTGAGTAGCACTTACGAGAGACTGTACATGATTTCAGCATGAACGCGTCGGCTCGCCCGGGGTAGTACCACACTCTCACAGAAAACCGACGTGAAGTAACAATGCTTCCATTCTTGCGTTTCGTTGTGTCAGTGATAGCGCTGCAGGCCCACCTTCCCTTCCTGTCCGCTCCTCTTCCTTTACCCTTCCCACTACCCCCCAAACACAAGCTGGCAATGCTCTAGCAATTCCTCTGGTGTTGCTAGTGTCTATAGACGGCGGTGATCACTTAATACTAGGTGACTCGCATGTTCTTTCCCTTTAGAGATATAAAAAAAAATTAAGAGCGGCTCAACATTTTAACAAGAACATACTACTTCAATCACATGTTATCTCCTGTTACTGTTTATGAGGAGATTACGATAGATTACGTGACAGAGAGTGAGTGACTTTACAACTATGTAATCTCTAGCGAATATTTGCGTAATCAAAAGGGGCGATATAGTATTGTGTGTGAACCTTTTCTTCTTATTTTCTAATAAAATTAATTTACTTAATATTTTATTGTTTTATTTCAATGATATAAGTTAATGTTTTTACGAATAAATTACTTCTATAAACTAGTTACATTACAGTTTAAATATGATTCTGGTAAATCACAATTACTCAAGTATAAACATTAAAAACATCACTTTTACTAAACTTCCTAATCTTTTAATAATTATAATTGTCAATCTTTTCTTATTACTTTACAACAGATATTACGTTAAAATACACTAACAACACTCCATATACGAGTAAATTAAATGTACCGCCATTTTTCAAATCGCCTCGCTTCGTTCGAGGTTTTTTTTTTTCGAAATGACTACGCTATTGACCCTGCAAGGTCTTAACAGCTTCACCGGAGTACTAAGGCGAGCGCTGAAGGCACTCAGCCGATTTTATTTTGGTAACCAGCTCAAGGGTGCACGGCATACCTCGGCTTGGCTGTTGCCTGTTGCATGCAAAATCACGACCTATCTTAGCTAACCTAACTAACTATTCATATATGTATGAGTTGTTGAAACGTATATGTGTACCAAGCATAAACGCCTCAACAACTCCTCCATATATTTATTATCGGAAAATTGAGAGTTTTTCAGTTCGATAAGGGAAAAAAAGTAAACCCTTCCACTTTCATGTGTAAGCGTGTAGGCGTGCACATGTGTGGGGGTTATCGTGTGGTGTTGTAGCGGTGATGTATATTTGTGTGTCACCGTATCGCGCAAGCATCGCACTCAAGGGCAAACGTTCGAGGAGAAACGTTGTACTCGTTCAGTACAGGAACAGAGGGTACTCTTTCCATTATATTTTAAAATCACATACTATTCAATATTACTCATACCTATTTTTATAAGAAACGGTTTCAGGTAGGGTGGATGTGCTTTGAATTTACGTGTAACTTATGACTAACTAGCAAACCTACGATTTCTTATATGTTAAATCTATACATATAATAAAAATGAAGTATCTTTGTGTAAATAAACATAAAACATACTAAATAAAATAAAAATATTGATTGGGTATGAAAGTATACACGCTTCTGATAACAAAAATGCAATTTTTTAAATTTTTGTTGGTCTGTTTGTCTGTCTGTCTTTTTGTTCCGGGTAATCTCCAAAATGGCTAGACCGATTTTAACGGGAATTTCATTAACAGATAGCTGAAATTAGAGCGAGTTATGTAGGATACTCTAAATTAGACTAGATGTTAACCGTGGTTTCACCCGTAGTGCTATCTCCAAAACGGTTAAACAGAACTTCACAAAACTTTTATTGGCAGATAGCTGACCTTATAAAATATAATTCATTCAATTTTAGTTTATTGTTGACTGTGGCTTTGCCCGCAGAACTGTCTGCAAACGGCTTAGATAGGTTTTCACGAGACTTCCACTGAAATATAGCTAACCTTAAAAAAATGTTTGGGCAATTTTAGTTTATACTAGCTGTTAACCGTGGTTTTACCCAGAGTGCTATTTCGAAAACGGTTTAACCGATCTTCACGAGACTTTCATTGGCAGATAGCTGACTTTATAAAAAAGTAATTTAGGTAATTTTAGTTTATACTAGCTGATAACCGTGGCTTCGCCCGCAATACTTTCTCCAAAATGGTTCGACCGATTTTCACGGGAGTTTCACTGGTAGACAGCGAACCTTATAAAATGCAATTTTAGATTAGCTGTTACTCACGACTTTGTCGATATGAAATTTAGCAAGATTCCAAGATTTCAACTTATTTTTTATTTTTTAATAGAGTGATAATTCCCAAGTTATTGTTTACAATTCGACATTATAATTATTAGTAACTTTGAAGGTGGAAGAGGTCTTCTTAATAAGATCTTAGACCATAAACGTATTACGTAAAGTGTTCCATAAAACTATTTCTTGCGGAACAGACAAGCGTTTATTTCATGTATAGTCACAAAATCGTAATTAATCTTTATGATAATATTTTAAGTTATTATTTCATTAGTTCTTTACATAGTGTTTTTTTTTTTCTATATCAAAGGAGGCAAACGAACTGGTGGGTCACGTGATGTTAAGTGATCACCACCGTCCATAGACACTAGCGACATCAGGGACGTCGCAAGAGCGTCGCCAGCCTGTATATGGGAGAAGGGGGAGGGGAAGGAAAGGGAAAGAAGGAAAGAGGAAGGGACGTGGGCCTCAACAATGCAAGCACTGTTATTTCACGTCGGTTATCTGTGAGAGGGGTGGAACTACCCCGAAGGAGCCGATCCATTCATGCTGAAACCAAAAATAGCTTCAGCGGGGCTTTACCACCTACAAAATGTGTGTATATATGGTGGGTTAAAATTCCAAATATGTTGCTGATGGTAAACCTCATTAAGCACACTATTAGTGTGTATGTATCTAACGTGTATATTATATGTGACTGTAAGTGGCGCGTGTGTCGTATTTATAATTGTTTTTAAAGATCATTTCTTTAATAGTATCTCACAATCTTATAATTCTTTAATACAATTAAAAAAAACGCGTGCGGATCTGCGGTTATACCTAGTAATAGTACACATCTAAATAACAATAAAGTACATCTTAGCGCCCCCTAGTGGTAAGTTGTTATGAAATGAATACGATAAAAACTTATTCCATTCCATGAAAAAACACGTAGGTGTGCCTACTTTCATCACCAACATCCATTTTTTCTTTAGGTATATGCCATAGGTACGAATGTTGATAAACATTTTTTTTTTGTTTTGTAACAACTTACAAATCTCATTAAGTTTTAATGAGTTCTACTCATTACGGAGTGTAGAGGTAAGGAAAATCTTTCTGTGTATGAAAATGTGTCCGTGAAAATATGCTAGATTCCCTAATTTTAAAACATTTCGATGGACACATTTTGCACTACCCTAGTGCTACAGCAATGGTGTTCATTAAGTTCAATTATCTTAAAAAAAATTATATATTTAAAGTTGGCTTGATTTTTATCACACTTCAAGTTTATACCTAAGTGTACGGCCTGAGTGAATATGCGCTCAGCGTGGCGTGCAACGGGCCTGTAGTGGGCGTAACGTGTTCAAAATCACCGATTGCGCGCCACTCAAGACACATCCGTTTAGCACGAACGCCGCACGCCCCTCCACGCTCGTCGCTCGATTTAAACGTCCACTCTGGCCGTACACTAAAAGCGTCATCAAAACCTATTGGTCAAGATTCAGAAGAGTTTCTGTATTTGATATAGTTTTCGTTGGAATGATCCAAAGTAGAAGTGAAAGCATTTTCGATGCACCCAAAAAGAAAAAAAAAATCTCCAAAAAAGCAGAGCTGCGAATCATAAATATTTATAAGGCGTAGAGGATTTTAGGCGTCATTATTAGAAGTAGTATAATGTGAAAATGAAAGAAGATTATATTTTGGGTTTGTTATAAAAACATTCATTCAATCTTGGGAGTTCTAAATATACCCTTTTTTGAACGTATTACATTAGTTTTTATTACTTTTTTAGTTTATTATTGAATATTATTTGTTATTTTAACAAGAAAAATGACTTCTACTTAAAACTGAAGTTAACTCCAAGTATTTTTTTTATTATACTACAAAATATCGTTTTTTTTTCTAGTTTTATCAAGTAGAACTATTGTTTTTCCTACTAGTTAAGTACCTATATGAAATTACAATATTAATTTAAGAGCTTTGTTCGGAGCGAGAAGCCAGACCCAAATTTCGTTTTGATCAGTGCTATTTATTCTTACTAGTGGGTGCTCAGTGGTCGACATTCGACCATAGTTAATTGATTTTTTAAAGTTTGAACTTTATTAGAGTTCTTTTGTCAAAGGGTATACTCCTATAATCAAAGGTTTTCATCATCGCTCCTCAGTTATTTGCCATTTGCCATGATCTTTAGTATATAATCATTAAAAAAAACTATGTGTAAATGAAAATGAAAATTAATTATAAATTAGAAACAAAAACGACGTGGTAAAGCTCAAATTTAACCAAACATAATTACGAAAATAAAGAAATTTATCGCAACCCATGACACAATTTTCAATTAATTTTACACGACACCATGGGGTGGTATTTCTGGGTGATACTGAATTAAATGTAGTGTGTTCATTATGAGAAATAGTGATATGCCCAGTATCATCGTTTGGAAAAGTAATGGATGCACAATACAATCAAATGGTGAATCGAAGACAAAGACGTTTTTAATACTACCATTAGCTTTTGAAATTAAACTCCTTTTTGTTGATACATGAGGTTGAATTGCAACATTGTAACCGCGGAGGTTTAAGTCATGTATTATTTTTATGAACAAAATTCTTATTTTGATTATACAAAGTATTATTTGGCTCATTTTTTTATTAAATCATCATTTGAAGTGATTTCACCATAAAAAATAATAAACATTACAATAATAGTTATATATTATAATATTATTGTTGAATGTAGGATGAAAAATGATAATTGGAACGTAAGAGTTAAAAAATACATACAGTCGAGCATAGCAACCTCCTTCACAGTTCACAACCTTTTTTGAAGTTCGTAATTATTGACGGCTGTCAATATGTCTTTTTTATTTACATGTGTGTATATATCGTGTAAAATTCTTGCATTATTGTGAGTAGTGCTTATTTTAATTAATTTAATGTATTTATAATGTATTTTATATAAAATAAATAGCTTTCTGCACTTCTCCGCCATATAAACTTTAACCATGCCAAATTTCAAGTTCACTCGTTAAGGGGAAATAGGTTAAAAAGGGGTACAATCTTTTTGCTTCACTTATTAATATATGGATTATACAAGTAATTTTTATATTCTCAGATGTAAGAAACAACTACTGATATCATTATTGTTCACATAAACAACATTCAGCGAAAATAAAATAATAATCCCGTGGTCCAGAGAAGCTTTGACCGCCCGTTGGGCCAATAGCGTAATTAATTCGAAAAAAATTGGTTGCCTGTAAAGTCGGTATACGGGCGAAAGTTTTACGTGACAACGACTTTGAGTGGTAAAATAATTTTCGTATAGTAGTCTCTCTCGCTCTTAGGCGGGCTAACCATGCCCGAGTGGAAGGGACGCGTGCCTCTCACTCGCTCTCATTGTGAGCGCATAACGTGAGCGGAGCGTAACGCAGTTTCTTGAAGTGTCACCCGGCAAACCAATTTATAAGACGATGTCACGTCAAAAGAAACCCAACTGAAATGTTGTCTATTACAACAAATATTCTATCTAATTATTGCTTCATTCATCGGCATATATAAAAGTGCAAAGTGCGTTGTAATACTATAAGTGTACTGCCAGAGTGGACGCTCAAATCGAACGTCTAGCGTGGCGGGGCGCGCGACTTTCGTTTCAAACAGATGCACGCGTGGGTATCTTGAGTGGCGCGCAAACAGTATAATAGGTGGCGCGCGAGCGTCGCTCTTGGACGTTGCTTACCCCGCTGCAAGCTACGCAGAATGCAGATTCACTCAGGCCGTACACTTAGTCGTAAATCATTGTATCGAATTTCTTAAAATATTATTTTGGTGCCCTTGATGGTTCTTAACTATGACTGGATTATAATAGTATTTAACGAATTTGATACATTTACAGACAGTACCTATGTCTACGTTTATTACCATAGACATTCTGTTTTAAAATATAAAATAAAAGATGCTAATGTTATTTAATGTTTTTATTACAAAAAGAACCCTTCCGGAATTTGCTTGGTACACGCTGTACAATGGTTTTCAGATAAAGTTTCCTTCTTCTTATTCTCCTTCACCATTGATAACATTGTTTCCCTATACTCGACTTAGGCTGATCCTTTAACAGATTCTATTTTATCCTTATACCTTTTTTGGTAGACATTATCTGCATCATATTTAGCTGCCAATTCCTTCCACAGATCGGGGCGTTTGTTAATCAAGTGCCGGAGCACTTTATCTGAACTACTTTTCTGCTTCTGCGTACATTTTTTACACTCGTGCTCCAAAGCATCGGGTAATGTTTCTTTTAGGGCTTTCGCGTCTGGTGTGCAGCGACCTTTATCCATGAGACAGTCGACGTACCCTCTAAGTAAACGCTTCGATTCTAGGATTTCATCTACATTTATATGGTCCCATTTATCGGTGTATGTTGATCCTGGACGGGCCCATGAGACTGCTACGGTAGTCAGAGCAATAAACACTAACAGCTTCATTTTCGCTTTACCTGTAATATTAATTAATGCAAATATTTCAAAGAAAAAAAATCTTTAATCTTTTGTTTTTTGCTTACTTAGAAACATGGTATGTGGTTGCGATAAATCTTAACTAACATTATTAATGCGAATGTGAGTTTCTTTATTTGCCACATTTTTACGTCTGAAATACTCTAAGAAATCATGAAATTTTCATTAAATTTCGACTAGATATTGTCAGATGTACAGAGAAGTAAATAAGATAATTTTTCATTCAGAAAAAACATACTTTATTCGAGAGGCAGGCCGATGAAAAGAGGCATGATACACGGAGACAAAAAAATATACAACTGAATTTGTTTTTTAATCACAAAGTATGGAACAATGTGTTTTTCTCGAATACAATGTATACATACATATACAATATATACACTCAGGATATATATCTTACAACCATGATCATAGGTTATGCTTTAATTATCTTGATTACCTATTGTTACTCTTCCATAATAAACGTTTGTATGTAGTTATGAGTCATTGTCATATTGCAAATACACTAATTCCCTACGAAATATAAAGTATTATGATCCAAAATTTTTTGTTTTTCATAAGAAATTAAGAGAATTTGGTTTTTACTTACTCCAGGAAACTCTTTTAATGAATAATTAAACACAACTATTTTCTTAAATTCATTCAAATAAGATATCACTAAAATAAATAAAATCTACTTTTGAAATACATAAATATTGATAAGTTATTACAAGTATTTGTTGATCACTGAAATTAGATTGAATTGGAAGAATTAATTTAAGTATTTAAAAAGCACTGGATATTAATCTATACACACTACGCATGTTTCTAACATTAACAAAGTTATTATATACGGGAACAACACCTTTTTTGCATTTAAAAAAAAACCTAATGGGTAGGCACTTTTTTTTATTTACGTGGGGAAATCCCTTGTGAATGCATCACTTTCTGGGGGGAGAGAGTGGGTTATGTCCGACTCGCACGGACTAAAACCCCACGGTGTACCAACAGACCGTATTTTTAAGGCGGCAAGGGATCGTTCTATGCTAATCACCTTGGATAGCCGCCCCAAAAGTTCGCCCAGCGGAAAATGGCCGCTGAGCTCCTACTTAATAGGAAAACAGACTGGGTACACATCAGCTGCCTTCCCTCGTCAGTCAGACCTGTGCAATGAGGAGCATTTCGATACCCCTGACAACAGGTATGCAAAAATAATGAGGGGTTGAACAGTTAACGCGTGGAAGGGTAACAAACAAAAAAACTCACATTTGTATTTATAATATTAGTTAGGCTTAAGACTGTATTATGTGTAAATATATACAAATTATAGCTTTCGTTTAGAACCGGTGATTATCCGTCGACAATCCATTATATGATCATCGTAAATTATCTATTTACATAATACGACATTTCAGATATTCTGGTATATTATAGACTTATTAAATTGTGTATTTCTAATATAACTTTGTGAAAAATTATCTACAACATGAACGCTAAAGATATAAACAAATGTGATGACAAAAGAACAGGATTAATTCGCTTTTTCTTGCTGTATTTCAGTAAATTGTTGTATAACATTTTATTCTCAATGTTGGCACGTCTTTTTGAAAATACTTATGATTTAAGAGAATAAAATAAAAGTTAAATGAAATTGATATCTCGTAGATAAATGACATTATCGTATCTTTTTAATCTAAAGATCAAAAGGCAGGATTTTTTTTAAATAACTCCTGCATTCATAATCAAGTTATTTTTTTTTTTTTTTTTATTGAAGCACGACAAAGTGACTGCACTATACCTGATGGTAAGCATAGTACAATCCAAAAACAGTGGCGACCACCGAGAGACAGATCATCCATCGTCGGTCGCCGCTGTCATGCCGGCCATAATGACGAAAGTCACCTGGTACTGGATATGCACAGGCTGATCCCGAAACGCGACGCGCAAAAGCGAGTCACTATGACGGGCTTTTTCGCCATGTACATGGTGGTTGCGACCCAGTCGGGCTGTATAACCCTACCACCCCGCTATCGCCATTGCCTCGTTCGTTGATCAGCAGGGCGCACCACGTGCAGGTGAGGTTGGCTTGGGTGTCTTAAGTGTTAAGATGTTACTCGACACCCCTCACACCCCTGTTATTTTTTTTTTATTTTATTTTTAGTTATTTATTGCTGCGGACTTTATAAGCCTATACAGTTAACGTATACAATGTATCCAGAATCATTTGTATATCACATTTATAATTATTCAATATTTCCAAATACTTAGCGTAGCGAAAGCAGCAAGAGAACTGTTTAAGAAAACAGTATCAATTTCACGAAATTTGAGTTAAAGAGATGCCGATATTACGATAAGACCTAGCATAAGACTTTGGGTCTGTGTATAGGAAACTCATATTTCACCAATGTATTACTTTAATCAGTCTATAATGAGCGTTATCACATTTTTAGCATATTAAATAAATGAATTTTGAGAGTATTTGACGGAATCTTAGTCTCTTATGGCTTTTGTAAAAATACAAAATCAGTAAAAATCATAATGTTGTGTTATTTGATTCTATATATGTAGTATTGTTGACATTTTACGTTATATAGTTAAATTATTGAGCACAAGTGAAGTGGATGGAAATTAATACCACGAACCATACAATTCTGAGATGCTACAAAAACTCTCTGTTCTAACAAGGGGGCACCATCTTGTCTGAACAGCTGAATTATCGTCAGATACTTTTAATATTATTACGTACTGAACAATGGTAGTAATAATCTGAATGATTGATTGCCAAAAACAAAAAAAAAGATGAACTAAATACGCATTAACATGAATTTTATATAATTAACAAATATTTACTTACAGTTAAATTTATTTCTGATTAATATTCCCGTGAGCACTTCTCGACCCTTCGTGAGGCTATGGTGGCTGTATAGTAGCCATGGGAATATTTATACTGCATTCGCCACGAAGATCACTAGCCATTGTGAAAACATTTTTTACATTGATTAACAATTAACATGACGAAATAAGAAACAATAGAGATGCATGACGACAAAGAATTATTATAATATTGACTAGGATTCCCTAAGAATTAGTAATATCTATACTAGCACATTTTAAATTAATTTTATATTAATGTTTCCAAAATTGTAAAGCTTTTCACTATTATATTTTTTTGGAATTATTAACATTTTTTACACTCGAACTCTCAACGTATAAAATCCAATATTTTACTAGTAATTAATTATCTAGTAGTCGATTCCATTTTTTTCTTGAGAACACTAAAGCTCCTTAATATTTATTAAGCATAAAAAAATTAAATATCAGTTGAGAAACACAGCCATAAAATATACTTAACTGTTCTGTATCTTCCTATTTATATAGAGTTTTCGGTACATTATTCTGCTTCATTTTGCTCTGGATTATCAACGATAATTAATCTATTATTACTATACTAATTTTACAGGATACGAAGAAACGACACCTTTAATCCGATTGATTATAGGTGTCGTTTCTCAGCGAGTAAACACAAAATAAAACACTCATATTCTAAGGAATAGTACGTAATTACGAGCACACACTAATACTTACTTTGTATTACAGTTTTACGTAAATATGAATTACGATATAGATTCATAAAAATATTTGATTGATGAAGGCGATACTTTGTTGAGATGCATTGTAAATAGTTTATTTCGCGTTTCTTCCCTACATCCGCTAGAACCAATTGTGGTATTTACACGTCTCATTATATTTTAATTTTTAAATTTAAAAAAAAAATGTAGCTCCATTATGACGTGAAACTTGAGGAAACAACAAAGCGACATTATAAAGAGACAAACAAATACCTTTAACAAATACCTTTAACGTTAAGAATTAAATAGAATACATTGCACAGTGTTTCTTATAACTATGGTCTCCTCATTGTATATTGCAATACGTAAAACTTGCTCTGATTTGAGCATTGTACGTTCATATGAATTAGAAGAAACTATCCTTTATATCATAACATTTTATTATTTTTTCAAAGTTTCACTTATATCGTGTGAAACAGAAAATATATTTTTAAGTAATTATTGTTTAATACTTCATAAAAACTTTTTTCAAAGCCTAAATCTCTGTTTTATTATTTCAAATATTACTACTTCACTTATCTTACCAAATTCAGATAAACGAATAAAATGTAAAAAATCTTTTATTGCAAATTTATCTTGATTTTCAGACAACAACCCCTTTGAGATAAAGTCAACTAATTGTACAACTTGTTGATTTTTATATGAACAATAGATATAACAACGAGGAAAAGCTGTACAATTCTTTTAGTGTACGTTGTTAGCGAAGCCGTGGGAATAACGAAGTCAGAAGAAAAAGAGTTACGAAAAAAACTTTTTTTGTTTTGTAGACATTCGCATACTACACATTGAAAATGATAGAAAATATAACTGTTTCGCGTATTCATACCGTTTGGTATTTGAAATATCTTAATTTAAGATTTATTTCATAATTTGTGCTAGAAGACCTTCCTTAGTGCGAAATTGGAAGATTGTAGGTCCCGGGAACTAATATCGTATAGGTTTTGTTAATTGGTTACTAAATGGGTTTTTTAGTATCAAAAGCATAATCACTTTATGTTAATCTACAACTTTATACTTTATAGCAGTATTCAGTAATCCATTTATTTCGAAAGAATTTTTTTTAATACCATGATGTTAGAAAACAAGCATGCAGACCGCCTGATGTTAAGTAGTCATCGCAGCCTATGGATGCTTACTACACCAGAAGTTTGACATGCGCATTGCCAACCCTTAAAATTATTTTCCTCTTGAAGAACTCCGCTGTAGTCCCCAGAAAAAACCTCAGCTGGAATCTCATTCTACAATTGGAGCGTTTGAAAGAAGAAACCTGTCTGGAACTGGATCTTCCGAGACCATTTCAGCTCCAATCTCTGAGGATGAATTCCCTACCAATGACGAGCAGTACTATGGTGGAAGGCATAATGTTGAATAATTCCTCGGAGCACAACGCATTATAAAAACGCTAGACGAAACATAAAGAGGCGACGTCTCTCCTCAGATGGTTCTATACCGTTTGTGAGCTTGGGATCGCCAACCTTTCTTACATCACTTTGGCGATTTTGTAAACAAAATATTTAAAGTCGGTGCTATGTATGATTTTGGGAGACATAAATAATTTTTTAATGTTTTTTTTTTTTATTGTAGCACGGCAAAGTGACTGCACTATGCCTGATGATAAGCACAGTACAATCCAAAAATAATAGCGACCACCGATTGACACACTGTCCATCGACGGTCGCCACTATCATGCCGGCCTGTAATAAGCTGGATATGCACAGGCTGATCCCGAAATGCGACCTGTAGAAGCGAATCACTATTACGGGCTTTTTCGCCATATACATGGTGGTTGCGAACCAGTCGGGCTGTAAAACCCTACCACCCCGCTTGCGCCATTGCCTCGTTCGTTATTCAGCAGGGTGCACCACGTGCAGGTGAGGTTGACTTGGGTGTCTCAAGTCTTATGATGTTGTTCGACACCCCTTACACCCCAAAAACTTAATCTTGAATAACTTAATTTCGTAGATAATATGTTATTCTAAGCCTATTTACGAATAATAAGAGCAAGAAGAAAAATAGGTTATCCACTTAACTATCAAAAAGAAACATTCTCAGAACTGGATAGTTTGTAAATGTCGTTGAAACTTAACGGGTAAGTGTTTAACTATAATAGTGTATATAGTGTAAACTATAATAAGACCAGTTGTGTTAATGGATCTGAGTGCTGGACTACGAAAGAAACCGATAAGGAAGGAATACGTGGCAGAAATGCCAATGTTAAAATGGATATGCCGTGTAACTGGAATGGATGAGATTAAGAATGAATATGTCAAAGGAAGTATGAAAATAGCATCAGTTATAGAGAAGTATAAGAGTAATAAGTAGTTACGGAAGGGTACGGACGGATGGAAAGGATATTATGAGAAAATATGAAATAGGAAAGTTTTGAAAATAAAGATGGAGGTCATAGGAATATAGGAAGACTGATATTGGATGCATATGATACATGGATGGATTGTGCAAAAATGATGTATGTAAAGGATTTAAATACTGAGATGACACCTGACAGGGATGAGTGGAAAAGAAAAACATGTTTTGCCGACATTACTTAAGTAGGATAAGGGTAAGAAGAAGGAAATATTCTCAGAAGAATGGCGGCATTGTCACGTTGTATGGTTTACTTATTTTGCTCATTATACTCTGATTGAAGTATTAGTCGGCTCTGAGGTTGGATCTGATTCACCCACAGTTTTGACTTCAAATGGTGCAACTATGTAACCCGTTTCAAACCTATCAGGGACAACATAAGTAACTTGCCGCTTGATATCCCTATTCAATGTTAATTTTAACGTTACACCTTCATTAGTTTCATAAGAAAGAGCTTCTTTCTAGCTTAGTAATTTTTTCATTATGAGATGCAGAACCTTGTAAATATAGAGCCCTAAAAAGGGATAAACTGCATCGATGACACAATAAAGAAGCAATATAATCATAGCAAAAGACAATTTTTTACATATGCTTATTAGTATCCCAGTCGTTAACTGTAAGCATAATTTCCTACTGAAATTTTCCTTACATTCATATTATATATTTTATTACTAGGATAAACGTTTTAATAAAATATAATAACGAGTCATATAGGTGACTTTTCTCGCGTTTGTTATTATTTATTGTAATTGTTATATATTGAATACCAACATCATCAACCTGTAACAACCCCACTACAGGGTCATAGGCATCTTCCCGAAGTTAGTTGTTTTTCCTTCTTCTTCTGTTCTGCAGACTCTTGGTCCGTGATTATTGCCTTTATGGTCATCTTTAGGTTATAATCCACAATGTCCCGCGCTGGAGCGTTCACGGCTGGATGGATTAACCAACTAACTGCGTCTTCAGTCACGTCGGTATAGTAGATGCAGGTGTCAGTGTTCCTGGATATTGCCGCTAACCTGAAGGAAGGTGTTGGCAATCAATACGCTAGCTTTATGATCTATTGGTGATTTGAAACTCCGACAAATCCACAGTTCTATATTTTCCCATATACAGTGAACACTAAAAGAATATTTCTCAGGTACAGGTTTTTACGATGTTTTGCTTCATCGTCAGGCAATAGTTTTACCAATTAAAATTTATAAATGTACGCGAATACGGAAAAATCCATTAGGTTTGAACCTGCAGGCATCATTGATATTCTACCGATTAAACAACCTGACCACCACCACTTTTTTATTTGTTTGGTGCGAATATCTTTATATATAAATTTCTTCTGTACGTGTGCATGTTACTGAACTCCCTTCTAAACGGCTGGACCGATTTTGATGACATTTTGTTTGCGTATTCCAGTGGATCCGAAAATGATTTAGATTCACAATTGGACCCCGTAGTTGGCGCTACGGTTGACTTTTAAGATTTTTTTATTATCAAGGCAGGACAACGTCTGCCAGGACCGCTAGTGTTTATGTAAATTGTCATGAGGATCGGTGGTACTAGTGTAGAAGTTTAGTGACTTGTATGAAAACCAAGTCTCTAAAAAAGGTTTTCGTGTACTAAATTACATGGTGTTTGGTTAAATTGTGTTACATATATACAAACAAATATTTATATAGATATATATAAGCACAGTTTAATTAAATCAGTAGTGTATTTAACACAAGGGCAACAAGGCGGTAATAGGCTTGTTAGGCGCATTTATTATTCCACGAAAACTTCATAAAGGAGACATAGTCTAAATATATACAAATGGATGTTGATATCCTTACTAATGTTGTCCATGCGAAAGTGAGTCTGTTTGTTTGTTACACTATCACGCCTCAAGTATTCAATCTATTATTATAAAAATGTATATACATACTAGCTGATCCGTGCCCACTTTGTTGGGTGGTAATAGACATTATCAAGCTCTACAACTTTTCTCTAAAACTCAATCATCTCTCATCGTTAAGGCAGCGCTCGTAAGAGACGTTTTCGTTCGACCATTTCTTCTCCGACTTATTTGGCAAATCCGTCTACCACAAAAAGTTCTTTTCATTTTTCGGGTTAATATAAAGCCTTTGACGCTCACAAATAACGTGACTTTCTATTGGTAAAAAAAATTCAAAATATCTGGATATTACCTCCTACGATCTCACAATCTTTACCTCTTCATAGTATTAGTATAGATTGTCAGGTGTATAAAAAAGGGCATAGAAGTCATCCAGAAAAAAGTACTATGTCCGGGCGATAAATTAAATCTACTTTAAAAGAAGAGAAGCTGCGGGATTAGCTAGTTAATTATAAACAGTAATTCATAATATTGGTAGCTAACAAGTAGGTTACAGTATTTGGTTACAATCTGTAGATGATGTGGTCTGAGACGGTTGACACTTTAAACCTAGAGAGGGACCAGCTTGGCGACAAGTTTTCAAGACGAGGATGGTGTCTAGCCTGGCGGACTAAGAAAAAGTGTTTTACCAGGTTGTTTCTGTAGCGCATAAAACACGGCTTTTAGTCTGAGCCAGCCTGGCGGGAGACGAGGTAAAAAGAGTTACATTTTTTTTATGTCATAGGAGGCAAGGAACAGGCCGGTAACCTGATGATAAGTGATCACCGCCGTCCATAGACCATAACACCAGGGGGGGTTACAAGAGATATTATTGATGCTGATGATGACATTATTATATTATTGATTTCTTACATGCATAACATTAGTTTGATGATTATCATAATTTTTGTGTATCTTGCAGAATTGTTGATTAATAGTAATTGCTTTGACTTCCATAGTTTGACATAATTGTATGTCTAAACATATTTCAGATACATAAATAACAATGATTTTATATAGAATTGATGTACGTAAATAATTTTAATTTGTTCGTTAATTATTGTATTTGTGTTACTTAAAACATGTAGCAGAATTATAAGTAAATGGTAATTGCTTTGATTTATATAGTGAGTCTTATAAATTATATAGTTCGGCCTATAAAAGGCAAGATGTCGGTGTTATCTACGCATTCCTTTGTGAAAAGTACTGTAAGCCGTAACGCTGGCCAAATAAAGAGTGAAAATTACGGAGTATTTATTGGCATCGTGATTGCATCGAATATGGTTATACACCTCGTAACAAACGCTATTGATCTAGCAAGGTCCTAGCTTCACCGGACTACGTAATTCATATATCTACTTATGTAAAGTTATTTTTTTTATGAGCGGCTTCTGGCAGACTCAATTCCGCAGCTAGTGTAGCTACTTGTCATTCCCCTACACGTGCTCCCCGGGTGGTACTAAGTAACAATATTTCGACGGCTGCACTCTTCTACTTAAATTGAACCTCGCAGCGACAACTAGAGTAATAGAACAATTGACGATAATATAAGGTGGCTATATATTTAGCAATAGGATTACACAAAATTTCAAAAAATATATATATATATATATATACAGTCAAAACGCACGTCCGTTCATACGTTCGAAAAAAAAAAAACATTTTTTCTTTTTTCGAAATGGAAACCTTGTTGACCTGGAAAGGTCTTTACAGCTTCACCGAACTATTGAGGCAAGCGCTGAAGGCACTCAGCGGATTTGGGATGTTTGGGTGACTAACTCAAAGGTGCACGGCACACCTCGGCTTGGGCTGTGACCTGTTTTGTGCAAAGATCGCGACCTATCTGAGCTAACCTAGGCTATCTAGTAGAGAGTTTAAAAAAAAAAAAATTTCCTCGCAACCACGCTCAAAAGTTTCGTTTTAATGCCAAAATAGGCCTCTGAAAATATAAGCCTTTAATATTAATATTTAGGTTGTCCGCATCGCACTTTTCGATTTCCCATAAGAATAATACAGGAAAAAAGTTTTTTTTTTCTTTTGATTTTTATAACTAATGAACGATATATGGTATTGCAATACCCATTCAGGGGTAAGTTAAACTTTAATCTTGAATAACTTTTGATCGAGTTGATTTATCAAAAATTGACTTCAGACCTTTTTGTAGAACGTTAAATTCTCTATAGAAATAATGAATGAGTATTGCAATACGATATATCGTTCATTAGTTATATAAATCAAAAGAAAAAAAAAAAACTTTTTTCCTGTGATATTCTTATGGGAAATCGAAAAGTGCGATGCGGACAACCTAAATATTAATATTAAGGGCTCATATTTTCAGAAGCCTATTTTGGCATTAAAACGAAACTTTTGAGCGTGGTTCCGAGGAAAAAGATTTTTTTTATTTTGAAACGCACTACCATCTAGGTACACGTATATGAGTTATTGAAAGATGCATGTGTACCAAACATGCGTGCCTCAACAACTCCTGTATGTATTTTGTGTCCGATAAATTCCTCTAAACTATATAGGATATGATAAAGAAAAATAAGGGTAGAACTCCTTGTCGTTTATTTCTCTGAAAAAGAAAGCGTGTAAGCGTGTAGGCGTGCACGTGTGTATAGGTGATGTGGTAAATTTTAATTGATTATAAAGAACGATCTGAAATAGTCTGTCTCCTATTATTCTAAAGTATTATATACCTATATATACATGTATACTTCTTTTATTTATTTGTATTGTAATGTTAATTAAATTTAATGAAGAGTGATATATATTGCTTCAGTATGCAGATATTACTTAAAAGGCAAAAGAAAAATAAAATTATTTATATTGTATTTACGAGACAGGTTTTATGACACAGTGTTATTATTTACGCGAGATGTCATAGGTTCAGTCCCAGCATACGATTAACTTTGAGCATAATTATTAGTTCTATATCTGAGAATAAATCATCATCATTACCCTTATTCCACTTAAGTAGGGTCGGCCCAACATGTTTTCTTTTCCATTCTCTCCTGTCAGATGTCGTCTCAGTATTCACAACTTTTACAGACATATCGTTTTTCACACAGTCCATCCATAACTTTTTCGGTCTTCCTCTACTCGTATATCCGTCCACTATCATACTCAACAATTTTCTAGTTACATGGTTTTCACCTCTCCTCATAACATGCCCATACCATGCTAACCGATTACTCCGCAACTTCTGTCACTGGTGCTATTTTCAAACTGCCTCTAATATACGCATTCTTAATCTTATCCATTTTAGTTACACCACACATCCACCTTAACATTCACATTTCTGCCACATGTAATTTTCTCTCATCCGTTTCTTTCGTAGCCCAGCACTTAGATGCATACAGCATGACCGGTCTTATCATAGTATTATAAACCTTCCCCTTAAGTTTCAAAGGCATTCGTGGATCACAAGCTACCTCAGACACATTTCGCCATTTCATCTATCTGAGAATAAATATCTATATATTTATATTTATACTAATATTATAAAAAGTGAGTTTGTGACGTTGTAGAGTGTAATTTCAGGAACTATTTTGGTCCGCTTTGAAAAATTATCAATGTTTATATAGCTCATTTATCGAGGAAGGTTATATGCTATATATCATCATGCTAAGACCAATAGGAGTGGAGCACCAATGAAGAATATTTCAAAATCGGGTTTTTGATGTGAAACATCTATAGGCGGAGGGTAAACTTGATTGATGGCGTGGCGACGCAAAATAAGAACCTTGCACTATTAACGAAATACTCAAAAACATTTGCAACCCTATCTGTATATCCAAAAGATACAAACGATTGTGTCGGCCACCCGGTTTACTAGTGTTACACAGAACGCGCCGACGACCTAGCGCCCTTTGATAAATGCCTCCAAGCCACCGCGCCTGCGCCTAGTTGAAGTTTTGTATTTAATAAAAATGAATATTTATGTAATAATGTAAACAGTCTAATTTTATGGAATAGATGTGTAATGCTTTATCTTTTCATTATACCATAGCTAATTTCTGTCGTAATTTTGCATATAATTTATACAAAACAATTTCGATGTTTCACATCTGCCAGGCGTCCCGTGACGGCTCAATTTTTTTTTCTCTTGAGAGCTTTCGCTGTGTGTTAGCGTTAGGCCGAAGTAACTATTCCACGCAAACGAAGTCGCGGGCAGACGCTAGTGTATTATATTAGCGGTTTATTTGCTGCAATCCTAGCTATGTTTATTATGGAATGAAATGGCTGTGTGTGAAATCGTGTCCTCTTATTTATTGACTTATTTACGTCACAATTTGTTATACGTAAACAAACTTATGTTGATATATCATAAGATAAATAAATATACGAGGATACGAAACGACGAAGGTTATTGAGAATTGCGCATACAGATGTAACTTGCACAACAGTATTACGTGGTGAACGCAGTACACAAACATGAAGTAGGTATTGCGTGAGGAATACTGCAAATTTTCCATTGTCTTGCAGTGCGGTCTCAACAAACTGCCAGGAACACGATTCACGTTAATTAGAATAATTAATATATTCATCGTCACGCTGCGTTCTAGCTAGAAAGGAAGTAGCTGTAAATTATAATACATAAAGATGTTCTCTATGAGATATCTGTGTTGCGGAGGTTATCTCTATCTATACTAATATTATAAAGAGTTAAAGTTTGTGAATTTGTGACAATGTAGAAGGTAATCTCAGAAACTACTTGTTCGATTTGAAAAATTATTTCAGTGATATATAGCTCATTTATCAAGGAAGGTTATAGGTTGTATGTAACATCACACTAAGGTCAGTAGGAGCGGAGCACCTATGAAGAATGTTTTAAATTCAGGTTTCTTTGAGAGTTTCCGCTGCGTGTTAGCGTTAAGCCAAAATACCTTTTCCACGCGAACGAAGTCGCGGGCAGGGACTAGTTAAATTTAAAGATATATCTGTTTATTATAGCAAATTAGTAGATATAAGCTCACTAAAATCTAAAACAGGATTAACATTAAAATATAACAAGCACTTAGGTTTTTGTTTCTGGAGTCTAGACGGCGTTGTTGATACTTTTTGTGCAAGCGGGTATTGTAGAGGTTTTTCATGAAATGTTAATATGATGCATTAATTAACCTAGTTAGAGGCTAGTTGTAAGTATACGTAGAATAAACAAACATATCAATTTAGAATTTGGATGGATATCGATTTGAAACAATCGTCTGTGAATTTCATGAATCATTTCTTCTACAAGTTTTAAACCCATAATCGTCAGCGTGGCTGCAGCTGCGTAACAGGAGTTTAAGCCATTACAGCAATCATGCAGTCTTAGAAAAACAAATTGTCCTGCAAATAATTAGCTTCTATGAAACGATTATTTTGTGTTACAATGCATTTCAAGAATTACTATACAAAAACACAATACGCACAGTTAACGTCTCACAGCCGACAGACAAAAATGAGTGCATAATTTCGTATTATGCATTAATTTCAAATAGACTCGTATAGTTTGCGTCCTTGTAAAAACAACTTTAATCCATCGAGATAAGGTTGAATTTGCAAAATTATAAATTTATCGCGTATATATAACTGTGTGTGTATTGGGGAGTTTTGGAGACGGTTTTGAACGTAGCGTTTTATTCGAGACTGCGTGTCTTGGGTTTTTATATGTCAATCATTTTAAGAGAGTTAAGAAGCTTAAACTAAGAATTTTAATTGAAGAACATGTAGGTCGTTAAACTCATTGAATTTTTGTTAAACTAACTGGTACATGCGACTTTTTCTAGTGAATTAAGTTTTTTTCTGTCACGGAAACTATGTGTTTATTAACCGCTGTATTTTATCATCTAGTAAGTAATCAAGGTTTATTCTTTAAACGTTTCAAGGTTTATTCTCTAGTCATTTTAATTGTATTCATAGATTTTTGGACTGCTGGTTCAAATATTCGAACTTCACGACTAACTCGCCAGAGTCATCTCTCGTGTCTGTCAAGCATCAGCTGTAACAATTGTTTAAAAAATAATTAACTAATTACACCGATTACTACTATCGTAGAATAGTTCAATTCTTATCAACTAGATGGCATTAACAAATAATGTTTAATTTTTTGGTGAACCTTGCCTAGAGTGTCGAAGTAAAAAGAGCCATCTCTGTGTATTAAAAAATGTCAGCAACTGGTTTAATTATTGTTCAACACTTTCAACAATTTTTATGAGATTAAACAATTATGAAGAACTATAGATATCGGTTAAAGTTCCCAAAAAAGTCTATCACACTTTTCGTTTTCTTAGAATTTTAGGTTAATTTACAAGATTATTTCGGACCATCCTTAACCTTTGCCGATGCTAGCGCCATTTTAGAGGGTCTTGGAACTATTATTCAGGGCGTAGAACTGGAATTTTTTTTAATATGTCTTCCATATGAGATTGTTCTCCGTACCTCACCCTCCATAATCTCGAGGAAATTCCAATTTATATTGAACTCTATATTCTAGTAAATTCGATCAAATTCTCTTTTTCCTTGACGACTATGTCACGAAATAATATAGCAACTGAACAACTGAAATGTATTCAGTTAGTAGTTTTAAAGATCTCGCTGTCTCCGACTCATTTTTGTAGGTGGTAAAGCCACACTGCTATTATTGATTTCAACATGCATGGGTCGGCTCACCCGGGGTAGTACCACACTCTCACAGAAAACCGACGTGAAGTATTTTTACTTGCGTTGTTGCGTTTCGTTCGGTAAGTGAAAGCGCTGGATACCCATTTCCCCACCCCTTTCCTCTCCCTTCCTCTCTCCTTTCCCTTCCACTCTCCCTTCCCCTCTCCTCTTCACTCCCCCAAACACAGGCTGGCAACGCACGTGCGACTCCTCTGGGGTTGCTAGTGTCTATGGACGGCGGTGATCGCTTAACAACAGGTGAAACGCATGTTCCTTTGCCTCCGATATGATATAAAAAAAAATTACATTGCATTTTCTGAATTCACAATATTCACTTTCACAATTACAAACACATCAAAGATTCGTCAAATAAGTCCACTTATTTGGAAGTCATGTGGTTACATATATTCGGTAATTTATTTTTATTTATACAGATATTAAGTAATCTTGTGATCGAATATTATGGCTGCATTAGTCAGAGGAAGTATGAAAATAGTGCTAGTGATTAAAAAGAGAAAATTGGTTAGCGTGATATGGCCGAGTTATGAAGAGAGATATTATATATCTATCCATATAATAAGAATATAGATGTAACGTGTCCGTACTTTTTAGATTAATGTTGTAGGAATCTTAGAAAAAGTTATAAAATATATTGCACTCTTAGAAATGTCTGTCCGTCTGCCTGTTTATTTGTTTGAACACATCATTGCTAAAGTACTGCGTTAAAAACCTTACCAAAAAATCGTAAAACATATCCCCGAATAGTATTTAGTTTTGCTTTCGTTAAAATCGGATTACTTTATTGAATGTTAATGTAACTTTTTTTTTTTATATCATAGGAGGCAAACGAACAGATGGGTCACCTGATGTTAAGTGATCACCACCGTCCATAGACACTTGCAACAACAAGGGGAGTCACAAATGCGTTGCCAGCCTGTGTTTGGGAGGAGGGCAGGGGGAACAGGAAGGTAAGGAGGAAGGGGAAGGGGAGGATGCGTGGGTCTCCGGCTCTCTCACTGGCTGAACGAAACGCAACAATGCAAGCACTGTTACTTCAAGTCGGTTTTCTGTGAGAGGGTGGTGCTTCCCCGGACGAGTTGGCCCATTAGTGCTGAAAACAATAATAGCTTCAGCTTGGCTCTACCACTACAAAACTACTTTAATTACGGCGCGATTTAAGTACGAGAGAAAAATAGATAAGTGTAATAATAGACTTAATGTATTAAGATGATTTATTAGTCACTAACATAAGGTTCCACGCGGACGGAGTCACGGGCACAGCCAATAAGTAATATACCTATAAGAATATTAAGTATGTGATGAACTTGAACTATCTACGGACCCACTCTCCAAATCTCCTTAAATAAGCTTAGAACCCGATTACAGTACCACCTACCGGATACAATTGAGATCAAAACTATCCTATATATATTAGCAAGAAATGTATTTCTAGTACTCCCTGGGTTGCTCCGCACCCATTTACTACTGTAGCACGACCTGCGGCAGCGAAAACACAATAATTTTTCCGGCCTATATTTTTATTTCGCATTATCTTCCGACCAACTTCATCAATTAACATACTGTAAAATGTATACTTTGTGTCCATGAAATTTCTATTCTGATTTAGCTATTTGTTTTTATAAAAACACTGTAAATAATACGTGAAACCTGTATCCAAACTTGTGAAATTTATTTTACTTTTGACATAATAACCATCTTTTTACTGGCTGACTTATTTGTAAAGCTAAAAGTAACAAATATTTTGTGGCATATATTTTATTCCTTTATTTCAAACCGTTCAAGCACTGCACGCGATACCTACATAGAATTTATGCCAATTTTAATTTAGTGTGATTAATTATTTGAAAACATATATTTACCAAATTAGTGCAATAGTCGTGATTTATAAATGGTGGAATATAAATTTCATACCCGCAGATTCGAACCTCGGCAAGTACTAACGAATTTTTCGGAATTTGCTTACATTTACTAATTTAAATTTATAACACTACCGCCTGACGGTGAAGAACAACATCGCGAAGAAACCTAAACCTAAAAATATTCTTGTAGTAACACCAAATGTAAGAAAATGTAGAGTTTTAGATTTCTCGGAGTTTGAAATCGCCAATGCGTTGTAAACTGGCGTGGTGATTATGCCCATATCTTCCTTCGAGAGGCGGCCTATGACTCTGCTGTGTGTCTCTTAGAGGATGATAGTGATGATAAAATATTAAGTACCGATAAACAGGTGATTATGCCCATACTTTCCTTTGAGAGGCGGCTTATGACTCTGCTGTGTGTCTCTTAGAGGATGATAGTGATGATACAATATTAAGTACC